>PVKH010000278.1:0-34790 GCA_004027955.1 Chaetophractus vellerosus
GTATGCTGATAATGTTACAAAGTACAGTGAGTTATCTGACTCACTTTTCTGTTAGTTACACAGATAAATAGTATTTATAGGTTTAACAGCAATCTTCCATAAACTCAAAATAAGAATTGTATTTAGATGGAATAATTCCATTGTGCATTTATATACATTTTTAACCAGTACTCTTTGATAAATACCATGTTTTTTCATTAAACTGTAATTTAGCAACAAAAATGGTACATTCATTGTAGATTTTCTGATGCTTTAAAAATAAATGCCCAATATATAGATATATATATAATATGTACACACACGTAATTTTGCTTATAAGTGAATTGGCTGATCAACGGCTAATTCTGATTTTACTTCAGATGCATTCAGTGATTATTAATTGTGTGCTCACCTAATTGTGAACAGCTAATGTTTCCATTATGGTGGAACTTTCTATTCCAGTAAACTTAGATATAATTTGTATTCTTGATTGCTGTTTTTCATTAGAAGTCATTCGGAGGAAATTTGCAAATCAGCTCTTTACAGATCCTAGAGAAAAATATTTGTTCGTGCTAATGTAGCCCACTTCTCTTCCTCAGAGGCTGCTTAAAACTATTCTTTAGTAATATTTCTAATCTGGCTATATTCCTTTATTTATGAAACATTTTATTCCAGACATAAATAATAGTTACAGGTATACAAACCTATTTTTTTAGTGTGTAGGTAATGTTCTGCTAAAAAATGTAGACAGCACATGTCCCTTTCTGTGGTGAAGCCTATCTAGTGTATATATGTTCCTTTATAACACTGAAACCAGAGAGATCACAAATCTATGCATGGTGAATGTAATCTCTCAGATAATACCATTAAAACAGGTCAGCTCAGAGATGAATAAACTGTCCACAATTACTATACAGGTTGGCATGACATCTAAGTGTACTTACCTTTATAGAAGAAGGAAAATAAGATTGAAACCTGTATTCACTCTGTATATTAAAGAAAAGGAATTTTTTCATTAAAAAATCAGAGGAGACAGAGATTGGTACTATCAATGATCCTTAATTTATTGGGGGTCATTTTATTGCCAATAAGAAGATAAAATGAGATAAGTTTTCATCAAGTAAATTAAACAAGTTACAGATGCTTTTTGGTTTGGAGAATAGGAACCATAAATACCCTTTTATGCACATACTTAAAAGCAGCTGTGAAACAGAACGTACTATTAACAGCAGTGATGTAGAGGAGGAACTTGAAAAGTTTTCCAGGTTGTTTAATTTCTCTGGTTGACCATAGGATTTATTATGTGAATGTTGAATATATTCATAGTGGATAAAATGTTAGAGAAAATTTTAAAACAACATAGTCTCACATTCCTAAGATAGTGAGTGATATATTTCCACATCCTTGTGAACTATTGGCATTTATATGCTGTTTTGCCAAAGCAATGCCCTTTTCTGAAGTATCCACACTGATTGTTAAAACAAATTAGGTCTGTGTTAATACAAAGGGTGAAGTTGTCAAGAAGATCAGTACCCAACAGCAAACTTTGCTAATGATTGAAAAGATAAAGGAAGCACCAGGTACTAGTGAAGCAGTCTTGTCCTGAAAAGCCTGAAACCATCAGGTTCACCTTTTCTTCCTTGTTAGGATGGTTTAGCCCAGGTTAACAGATGAGGAATGAGCAATGCATCTGGATACACTGTTTGCAAAGAAAACCATTTCAGTCTTGGAACTCCTCCATTTTATATTCTGTTGATTACACAAAGGGAAAAAAATGCTCATGGACTACGCCATTTTTCCAATCCAGCCTTGTCCTATAAATCAAGAAATTTCAGGTTGGTTTACAGTGAGTGATATAGAAAGACCATTTTTAGCCTACTAAAAACATTTTATAAATAAGGACTCTTCCAAATACCATTGCATGTTTACCAGGAGGTCGGTCAAGGTAATTGTACAATCCCTTCATCTTTATCAGGCTCTGCTTCATTCCCCTGCTTCCAAGGTAAAGGAGAGAGCTACAGGTCTGCTATTAGTCCTTTCTTTCCCAGGTTTTACAACAAATCATTGCTTAAATGTTCAGAGGCATTGATTTTAGAGCCACTGGAGAATAGTTACTTTTCTTAGATTTTTTTTTTTTCTTATTCCTTGACCTTTCATAGTATTCATAGTCTTACTGAAGGCTCATGAAAGAATAGGCTATACTTCTGCCTCCAATTTTTAGCCTCCATTAACTCCCTTAATTTTTGTAATCCGACTTCTACCTTTTCCCCCTGCTGAAATAACCCTATGGGTTGCATTTGGCTCAGCAACATTTTGCAACATAATACATTAACCACCCTGTCACTTGAACCTCTCCTCCCTTAAGTCTGTTCTAAAGATTTTCTTGTGCCTGTTTTGAGTCAGTCTCATTTGCAGGCTTCTCTTCCTCCCCTATCACATGAATATAGTATTTCCCTAGCTTCATCCTCAGTTTTCCTTTTTTGCTCGACCCATACTTTCCCTTAAATTATATTGCTATTAAAGGGTCGCATTCTAATACCCAAGACAACTCTGCAGTATACATCAAAATACATAACCAAATTCATTATCTCCACTTCCATCCCTTTACAGCAAAAGGCCTCCTCCTCCAGTAGCCAAATAACCTGGAAACACTCCTCCTGTTTCACCCCCACATTCAGTTAATTCTATCCGTTCCTTCAAAATAGATCCCTTGATCTAACCCTTCTTCTCCAGTCCAGTGTCGCATCTGCTCCCATTACTTTTCTCATTATCTCTAGTAGTAGTCTCTCTTACTTTCAGCCTCAAATTTTCTTTCTATTAAAATTAAAGTACATTCTTCCTTTGTTGTCTGCTGAAAAATTCTACTTATTATTCAAAATGAAGATCAAATACCATATCTTTTATAAAACCTCTCTTAAGTCCCTCCCACTTTCCTCTTCATTTGCCCAGTCAGAATCATTTATTTTCTTTTCTGGGCCCAATTAATACTACATACTTAATATTAAAACACAAAATGTCTGGCTTAGTGTTGTGTTTGTCTCTTCCACTATGTTGTAATCTCTTTGAGGGTGGGGATCATATGTTATTAGTCTTGACCATCTTTAGTGACAGCATTATTTTCCTTTTTATACTTAGGAAATATTATATTTTGGGATTCAGCTTATAAATAACACCCCCTGTTTTCTGCTCCCATATTTGGGTGTAATTGGGAACCAGAAAGGTAGAAATTCTAAGTATCACCTTAAATTCTAAGAAATTCTAAGTATCACCTTAAATACAATGAACAGGTTTTGAAGCTGTGTCCTTAGGTCTGTCCTCTTGATAATAACTCATCACCAGGATCAGCTAGATTCACTGAACCACAAGAGGCTTCCCATACAGGTTAGGCCTCTTGTCTCATGGCCAAGGCTAGTTCTGAGTGTTTGCTATTTGTGAGGAGCTTGAAGCAGGTTTTGGAAAGAGGAATACAGAAAGAGCTGTCACTTGTGCCTAATTCTTTAACACAAACTCCCCTACCCTATAAAGCACTACCTCCTTGGGGTGGAATAAGTGAAAGGGGTGGAGAGAGGCCAGGAGCATATTTGAATAAATGTACCCCTAAACATGTAAATGTGAGCACAAAGGGAAAGGAGGTTCCTACCTATAGCTCAAAAACTGTAAATTGAATTGAAATAAATATTAATATTATAAGTCTTGTTTCAAAGTATAAGTTTCTATATTAGTTAAAATAACTGAAATTCAGTTTAAAACAATATTGGGGGGAAAAGACCTAAAATGAATAATGGGAATAGATAACAAAATACCTATTGTTTACAATCAGTTATCGCATTTTTTTCAGTTTTTCTTATAATGTTATACTAACTTCACAGATACCTTTGATAGCTGCTGTTAATGGGTTGAATGATTTACATTTCCATCTATTTTCAGTTTTAGATAATTAAGCTGTCTAACCATGTTCAACCAGCAGATATGCTCCATTTAAAGATA
This sequence comes from Chaetophractus vellerosus, assembly GCA_004027955.1. NCBI lineage: Eukaryota > Metazoa > Chordata > Mammalia > Cingulata > Chlamyphoridae > Chaetophractus > Chaetophractus vellerosus. The sequence continues at coordinate 3,967 of PVKH010000278.1, forward strand.
TGTAGCTATGCAAGTGTGTATTAATTACACATTTGAACACACACACACATTTGCTTTAAGTTATATTAATGCTAGAGAAAAAAAGCCACAACCTAAGAATCATTTATTTATTTATTTATTTATTTTTAAAGATTTATTTATTTTATTACATATCTCCCCTTCCCCCCCGCTGCGGCGATGCACCGAGAGTGGTCACTGCACAGGCGTGGCTTTCCCCGCTTGTGGGCGGTCTCTGCGTCCGTTCACGGCAGGCTTTCAGTTCGCGGGTGGCTGGCTGTGCTCCATCTGCGGTCGACCTTCCCCGCCCGTGGCGGCTCTTGCCCTGTCCGTGGCAGCTTCTTGCCCTGCCCACAGCGGCTCCGGCCCGCCCATGGCGGCTTGCCATTCTCAAGGCGGTCTGCCTGCTAGGAGAGGTCCCCGGGAATCGAACCCAGGGCCTCCCATGTGGTATGCCGGCGCCCTATCCACTGGGCTATCGAGCCGGCCCCACCTAAGAATCATTTAATTGCCTACCAAGGCCTGTCAACTCTAATTCCTAACTGGCCTCTCCTAACTATCACCACTGTTAATTACTTCATTAAGGTTCTCATCTTTTCTTACCTATATTCCCACAAAGCCTAGAGTCTTATCTGCTTATTCTATATTTAAATATTTACATATGTTTATTGATTATTTTTTCTGTGGTATGCATAGTAGATGCAGCTGTCAAAAAGAAAACACTATTATTTCTCTTCCACAGGAAGCTCACCATCTATTGATATGATTTCATATCCATCAAGAGTGACCTTACTCCCCTTCTGAGTATAGTGAAAGGGATGGCTCCCAAGAAATAGATGTTCTTGAGTTACTGAATATAGATAGAATGCCTGATATTAAGGTAGTGAGAATGTAACTAGCTAATGTAACTTGCAGGCAGGCTGGTTTGGAAAGAGGAATCAAGAAGGGGCTAGTTTAGTTCAACTTTGTGACTAGTATTTTCTACAATATACCCTGTCATGTTATATTAGCCTATAATATAAAAATGGAAATTAAAGTTTTGTGTATTTCTCAATAATGTGAGGACAAAGATTCTAGTTTTGGTCCTTTTCTTCTATTTGATAGGAGAAAATGATAAAGATATTACACACATATATAAAACATGTAAAATTTGCTAGTATACTTAAAACTCACAAATGTGTGATATTAAACTTATGTAATGTCTGTTCAAAGAAATGAGTACAAATTGATCCTGTTCTCATCATAACCAATATATGAGGGAAATGGAAAATAATTTCTCATATTGGTATCATGTATCAGCATATTCAGAAGGACTTTGAGTGGACAAATACGTATGTACTATGCTATAATATTTGTTTTACAAAATTACCTTGTCTCCACAATCGCTTATTTCTAAATGTACACCTTTCTCCTTCATAGCTTTAATTGCATGTTTCAAAATTATGGCATTTTTCTTTATCTTTTCTTTACTATTGTTTATGTTCAAGTAAACATGAGGACTGGAATTTTACCTCAGGAAGCAAGGTTATTCATAATCCCATCAAGCTAATATTACCTATTACTTCACAAAAATGAAATTATATTAACTCTTTTTGTTTTCAAGTAACACCATGGCTTTAACATAATTGAGTATAACAATGTAAAAAACAATATAGTTGCAAATATTTTCAATTTTTTAAGAAATATTCTTCTTTTTTTCTACATAACAAAAGCCAGTAAAATGGAAAATACATTTTAAGATTGTCCATTGTATATATTTAAACCCCTAATCCAAAATGTTTTAAATTTTATTAAACGTATGACACTTTTACAAATACATGCTACAGTGTTTTATCTTCTGCTCAAATTTTGCTACTGAATATTTTCATTTACTTCACAGCTTCCTCAAAACCTGGGTTGAGTCATGCTTAATTTGTCTATTTGAGGCTAATTGATTAAGCATAGGCTTCCAAGCAGTTTCAGACAAATATCCTGGTCACATGTTGACAGGCTTTTGCAGCTTTTGTCCAAATTGTTTAATGAATCCAGTAAACCAAGTTATAATGGCAAGAAAGATGACCTTTTTGGGGGGTGGGGGGAGGAGGATGTTGGGACCAGTCTCCTTTGGATAATTATCAGTCTTATTGCTGGATGTGTGCTTAAAGAGCATCCAGTTATCCCTTGTTGCATAAGAAAGCCAACATCCAGAGAAATTATCATGCTGAAATTTTCATATCTAACATACACAAACTTCCAAATCTGGCCTGTTCAGTCCTTTATTGCTCTTTTCATTTTTCATTGGGATATTTGTAATATGTGGTTATATACACAATACTTTAACAAAAGAATGAACCAGGTTTCTGCTAATCACAAAAAAATATTCTTGTAAATGCAAATTTTTTAAAAATATTGAGAGAGGCTTCTGCAATAATAGAATAACAATTTTAAAAAGGTAATACTATTTTATAATTACATATCTATATTGCCTACTTGCATTTATGTGGGTTTTTTTAAACTACAATTTTTTTAAATTTCAATAATTAGCTCTGCAGTTGTCCCCAGGAAAATTTGTTAAGACTTAACTGATAACATTCCCATGAATTATTTCTCCAGATCATTGTTTCCACTCTAAAGAGCAGTTTTTTTCCTTCCTCTTGTGTTCCTGCTTCATATTAAATTCGCATACTGTACCTTTGCACTCTAGTAATTTCAAGGATTGGTACCAAATAAGCATTAGTAGCTTATCAAATCTGTTTTTATTTGAATATAAACCAGACCATTAAGGGTATACCTTTTTTTAGAATGTAAAGTTATATATGTATATATATATGTACATATACTCCAGAACATTTTAAAACAAAGAAAATTGTACTAAACAGATTTCAAATATATTCCCAAATAAATTGTCTCTCTATTCACACTTAAATCTACAGATTTTGTGTCCTTACAATATTATAATTTATCTTTTTAAGGCTTGTAAAAGGGAAGATTAAATTATAGAGCAAATAATATACACTTTGCTTTTTTGGGGTACTTTTCCAGTCCTATTGTTCCATATATTCTTTTATTTTAGAAGTTACTAAATGTCCTGTTTTTTCCTGTCTTGTTCATTGGGCAAACAGGGGTAGATGGTCCCCCTCCCTAGATAGGAGACGACCTCCTAGCCCCAGGATTCAAATCCAGCATGCATCTCCGGAAAATGACAGGTACTAGCCAACTCCTCCTCACAGAAAGTGGCTTCTAGGGGTAATAGGCCACCAAGTGAAGGGTAACCAAGGGAAATGTTGGTTAACATGCTTCCTTTCAGGAACAACAGCAAGATATGTTGCTACTCCATCCATAAACGTGTTTAATAAAGCACCTCAGAATTCTTCCTGAAATGAGGATTGAATGCAGATGGCACAGTTTTAAACACAACAAAATCGGGGTCCAGTATGAGAGTTTCTATTTAATTAACATTTGTTTTAAAGTTTTGAATTTCTAGAAATATATTTAAATGTTTTTGTTTACATGTGAATATATTTTTTAAATTCTCAGGTGCTTTATAATTATTGAAATCTAGCACAGAGTCTATTCTTTCTTATATTGGTTCATGATTTAATCTTGGTTGTCTTATTTTTTACTATGTAACCTTGTTAATGAAGTTTAGGCTTTGAAGTTTTGTTTTTTTTTTAATGTCTGGTTAAAAGTAGAACACCTGATTCTTATATAATTTTTGAACACTGTGTTTTTAAGGAAAATATTGTCTAGTGGTAGGGTCAGTCCACAAGGTAGGTAGTTAAAAATAAGATCAGTGCTTTGAATCTACTTCGTGTTATGCCCAAAGTGCCACGATATATAATTTTCTTTTTTTTTCCTTCTCAGTTGCAATTACTCCAATTCTCCTGTTATATATAAACCTTATCTTTAAATATTTTCTCTACTGGTCACAAAAGATTTTGCGGTGTTTTGGATGATATTCTTCTGGAGTAAACAGAAATTCAGTCAGCACATTGATAAGATTTCTTAAGTACATAAGTATATGCAGTGATCTCAGAAACAGAACAAGTCATGCAGGCATATGGCTTGTGTGTGTGTGTATGTGTTTGTGTGTGTTTTGGTATGCATGTATGTAGCATTCTGAGTAATTGTGGCCTTAGAGTAATATAATTTATCTTCTGTGTCTGTGATATAAAATACCTTCAGGATTTCAACTTGAAAGAAATGTTTAAAATTGCCAATAAAAAAAGATGTCATTTTACAATTGTTTGGAAAGACCAAAAACTGATATTTTATGAGGTTTTCAGGAATATTTTAGCATGTTTATCTCTTAACATGATTTGTATTTACATATGTAGAATGTAAAATTAATTTCATATCCTACTATCTGATTTCTGGGACAGAATTTGTACTCCTAGAAAAATTATTAAAATCTCCAATCCAAAAATTGTTAAGATGTGAAGTATTTTCAATATAAAATAATTGCATAAATTAAATAAAAATTTACATCCACATTGCTACTCATTAATTTAACAAATATCTGTTGTGTCCATATAGTGAGCACTATTCTAAGGGCTGGACTCACAGTAGAACTAAGGAAGGCAAATTCTTTGCTATCAAGAAACTCGATTTTCATCTTATATAATGATGGTTTGAGTATAGGGCAATTAATATGATGGTCTTTATAATGAATATAAATGTAAGTGTATGTGGGCATTGATTATCAAAATGAAATCCAAATAATAGGTCCAATTGTTACATACATGAGATTCATTAGCTTCACTTAATTGTATATGAATTAATTATATTATTTGATTTCTTAGATTGTATATGTAACTTTAAGGGTAGACTTTTAAGAGCAGAAATGGTACTTCTAGTTTATCTAGCTCAGTTTAATAATTGTAAAAATGAGAGGACTAAGACGAAAGTAACTTTCCCAAAGTCTTAGTTAATTCTTGGGTTCTTATTCCACTCTTCATTGTAATCATTAAGATTATTAAAGGAAGCTCTTATTAATACATAATTTAGATTATACATTTTGGTTTTTTATTATGGCTTAATTGTAAATAAGTTCTATATTAAGTAAAAAATAAATACATTTAAATGCTTTTATATGATTATTATTGTAGGAAATAGAAAACTTTTATTATCATGTCCATAAAAATGAGAGAGAAATTACTAAAGCATCTAATATTTAAATTTATGGGTATCATGCCAAAACATGGCACAGTGAACACTTGCATTTCATCTCACCACCAGCTTTCTTGTCTCATTTAGGATTTTCTACCAATTTCTAAATGAAGTGAACATGGCATCACATTTGGATATAGTGAATGTTCATAAGATTTGGGTATTAGCTAGCTTTTGCTCTAGGATGCTGTTAGCCAGAAAACGATTCCAAAATCAGTGACACCTTATACAGGCTGCTTTGGGGTGTCCTGTATTGGGGCCACATTTGATTAATTTGAAAATAGTATTGTAATACCAAAAGTAAATTCTTGCTTAAGAGAGTTCTGAAGTAAATTCAAATAAGTTGTAAAGTATTTAGGTGCCCTCTTATTTCCCATAGCATAAATGCACACATAGACACATTTTTTATTTCATTTTCAGTAGTAAGCATTTTTTATGCCAACTCCGGTAATAACATAGATTTATTTGGAATTAACAGAGGTCGATTCTTCTAGATATAGGAATACATCTTAGAAGGTGTAGGATATTTTTTAAAATGATGGAGAAAAAATGCATAAATTTGGAATATCCAGGGAATGTTTCTAACTTTAAAATTTTAGTGAAAATTTCCTTCTTTTACTCCTAAAAATGTTAAGCCTTTTTAAAATTATTATCCCATCAACAGTGTCTCTTTGTAAATGGCATTTATTTTAACATGCAAAACTTTTTTTGAACATGTGTGTACACTAATTCTGTTTGTGAATCTTAACACTTAGAGCTACTTATGACTTGAAATTAACCAAAATTAGTGAGTGATAATTAAGAACATTTATTTTAATATATCCTTGAAGCATAAAGTTTCTGAGTTTAGTGCTCACAGTTCAATTAATCTTTAAATGTGAAAGGATACTGTAAATTATTATTATTATCATTATCTAATTATAAACCTTTTTTGGTAAACGCTTTACTGAAGAAAATGCAATATTCTTATTTGGTACATTTTGAGATGTATTTTAACACTTTATTAGCTTGATGTTATTGCCGTCAACATTTTGATTAAGAATATTTTTACATCAACCTACATGATATTTTTAAGGATATGATTTATCAGTATGTGATATTTTTAAGGATATGATTTATCAGTATGTGACCTAAATAAATTCTGAAAATATCTGATAAAAAATAACAGTATTTTCAGGGATTCTAAATTATCAGGTCAACAGAAACATTCCACTTTGCTTAAGATCAATTCCTGAGTCATTCTGCTCAAGTAATTTGTTTTGCAAACAATCATATTTGTGTAGTTTAACATTCTTGTTTGGCAGCTACTTGTGAGTCAGAATCTTTGATTGACCATATCATGTGGTTTATTAAGATTCACAGTGAATGGATCTTCTTTTTTCATTGAAAATATTTCTGGAATAAACAAATCACCCACTCTTTAATTCTGAAATTGCCATGTGGGTGCAGATTTAATGTAGTACCACTTATAAATTCAGTACATTACTTATCATTTGTCATTTCTTTTTGCTTTATTACATCCTTTATTATGTGTGCTTTTCAAAAACTCCTTTTATTTGAATTAAAGAAATATACTCATGTTCTCAAATACATATTGATTCTTTAGTTAATGGCTATGGTCATGTATTAAATACTAATAATGTGCAAAGGACACGCATCTTAATTGCATGCATCCATCGTCAGTAAATGTCAACATTTTATTTTGGTTCATTCTTTTCTAATGTATTTTTCTCTTCCCAAACTTATAAGGAAATAAAATGTTAAAGACTTGCATTCTACATTAAAACAATATAAACCATCTGGGCAGCCAGCCAGTATACACACAAATATATTCTAATGAAATCTACATTAATTTAACTAAATTAAATCATGGTAGATTTTGTTACATTGCAACAAAACAGAAGATGCCTTATTTTCATTTTACTATAAAATGGTCTTCAATGATCTTATTGTTTTATTAATGTGTTAATTTGACATTTTAATAAGAGTTGTAATGTCTACAGAAATGCTTTATTTACCAGTGTCTTCAGGAAATTGCTCAAACTGAAATTAGTTTTTGAACAGGAAAGGAAAGTTGCATGGAAATATAACAGTTATCTCTCTTTACATTTATGCATTTCATAAAATTTTACAGTTAAATTAATAAAAAGAAATGGAATAATAATTGAAAATGGAACTTAAAAAGACTTTAGGTTTAATTAAGAAAATACTGATTTTCTGATTACTGCTTTAACTTCAATTTAATAATTAAATAATTGTTATATTGTACCTTTATAATTTTTAAAGAATTTCATTTTTGTCCTGTGAACTAGAAAGCATAATGCCAAAGTCATGTGACTAGTATGTTGTGAAGAAAATAACTTTGGATTTCTTATTCTTGCATGTTTAAACCACATCTGCTTTAAACCAAAGAAACATTCCTTGTGAATAATGAAATAATATCAAAATTTTAATGAAACTAAAATGTGTATTAAAATCAAAAATTAATTAAGGCATGATGAAAATTGAAACTATGACCTCTATTGCTCATTTCCTTCCCTTGAGTCCTTTGATAATCACCAACTTATTCGCTGTATGGAAGAGTGTAGAGAGGACCTAAGGACATGGGGACCTGGTGATGTATCTCTACTACCTGATTAAGGCCTATTTTATCTTGGATAAGTCCCTTAAACTTTCTAGAATTCAGTTCCCTCATCTGTAAATTTAGAAAGGTGTGGTCAGACTAGCTGAATTCTAATAAGACACTAAGATTGAGTCTATGCTGTCTTGTTGCATCATGATAAAACATACATTGCACCCATAATAATAACTTATTATCCCATTCCTTACCCCACTCTCAGATTCTCTTCTTTTATATTTTCCCTGGCTCTCTCAGCTCCTGTAAGGTACTGACTTCCTTACTATTCCTTAGGACCTTAGGACCTTTGAACTTGCTGTTTCCTTTGCCTAGGACTCTCACCAGATATATGCATGGATAACTCCCTCATCTGCAGTCTTTGTTAAAATTTCACCATTTCAGCGGCTCCTTCCCTGTCCACCCTACTTAAAATTGCAAACTTTTCCTGTCCCAAACCCCCATCCCACCCACAAAGTCTTGATCCTTTGTGTGTTTTTTGTTAGCATTTATCACTTTTTAACACACTATATAATTTACTTGTTTGGTTTTTTTTGTTTATTGGCTGTCCTACAAATAAACTGTAAAATTGCTTGTTACATTGTAACAAAACAGACGATGCCTTATTTTCATTTTATTATATCTTTGTCTTGTTCACAGACATATTCCAGGCACCTAGAACAATGCCTGGTACATATACATGCTAAATAAATGTTTGTTGAGTAAATGAATGCATGAAACCCTTTAATGACAAGTTTCATTAGTCTGCCTGAAACTTCTGCCTGCACTCTTCCCTCACTCTGCTATTGAAGAGAAAATGAACTTTTTTTTTTCTTCCAGGCAGTTGTCCTGAGCACTCTTGGGATCAAGCAGAAATTCCCCATACTAGTACACTTCATTTTCTTTAGTGCTCAGGTGCCACCTGGCTGTGTAGTCCTGCTTACTCAGTCTCTCCTTTCTCCTTCCCTTCCTTCATTTCCTTCTGCTATGTAGCCCACCCTCCTTCCCTGAGCTTCAGGAACAAGCTTCCCTTCCCAATACCTGTCCTGTACTGATTTCAGGCATCATCTGTGCTATATACTTATCAACTCTCTTACTCACCCCACAACTCCGTCTCATGACATTAGGAGCAATAAACTAAATAAGAACTGACCTTTTATGTCAGAGAGCTATTCCTTTCTTAATCCTTCTCCAGGCCGGTAGCAGATTTTATTGTTTCTTCCCTTCTTGAATAAGGGTGCATCCATAGGGGCAACCATCTGAAACAATATCTTCCCCTCTCTGTGCTTGTGTTCCTCTACTCTTTTTGCTGGGCAGTATATGGTAGAAATAATTAGGAGTGAAACAGATGTACATTCTCATCTCAGTTCTTCTGCTTACTCTTCTGTCCTGAACCTGATATCTTCCTAGTAAAATGGAGAGGACAGCTTCTTAAAGGATTTTCATGAAGGTTAAGTAAGTTGGTCCTTCACACTGTTCCTGGCATAGAGTTAGTCTTCATTATATTGAGTACCCTTTCTTCCAACTGTTTAGGAAAAGTGATGTGAAAGATGTCTCCTTCTGTTTCTTCCTTTTATTAAGAGATAATATCCCACATCTAAGATGTGGCTGAAGAAAACACACCTGAAGCCTCACTTGAAGTGTTAAGATAGTGTGAACCCAGTTTCTGGCAATAGCAGAAGATATGGGGAGAGCTGAGATGCCCCAGAAGTCATTGCGTCCTGTGAAGGAAGACGTTTTACCTTTATGTGTGTCTCTAGCACCTAGCAGGAACTGATGTGTTCTAGGATGTATATTATTAATAAGTTAAAGGCAGTTGTCTCATTAAGATTACTGGAAAGAAGGAGATCAATAAAGAAAAGTAGGCATAAATTGTAGAGAACCAATAATAAAAATATACATTCTATGTAATGGACTCTCTGGGTTTTTTTAAGTATGAGTTTCTTGACCACAGTATTTTTCAATTTTTTTTCAAATATGTAGTAGCCTAGACACATTTTAGTCTAAATAGGCACATGTGAGCTGCCTTGAAGAGGTAAGTCCTATGTAAGACATCATTTCTCAGGGAAAGTGCATTTCAGGTTCCAAATGTTCCATGTGCAAACGTACTTTTGGAACATAGGGCACATTGGGAAATTTATTAGTTCTTTAATTTGTGATATGTGCTTAATTTTTTAAAAACTGTCACAAGATTCCAAAAGCATCTTTATAATAATGAACAAAAAATTTTAATGGTTGATTTAAAGCACTTTCACTTTTGTCAAACATATTTCACTATAGCGTTTTTCTTTTCTTCATAATTTTGTGAGGGAAAAACTTTGTAGCACACAATTTCAACTTGTAAGCTGGAGGATGTCTCACCCTTTTTGGTCTTTCAGTGCCTAAACCATTACCATCATCATGTTTACCATTCCTGCATTTCTCCATTGAATTTCTTTATTCATCAGAAGAGTCAGAGTTGCTCAGCAAGGGCCCAAAAATAAATCATTTCTATAGGCATACCTATCTAGACTACTGAAATATCAGCTTTTCATGTTTCCTGTTAGGCAACTTGTGTCTTCCACACAGCATCCATTCTGATTTTTATTTATTTATTTTTATTTTAAAAAGTACTGACTGACAAAACCATTTAGGTAAGATAGTTGCCATTTTTCTGGTCTATTGCTTTTATCATTGTATGCTATTATTGTAGCTTTATTTATCATATATTCTGTATTTCTTTAACATTTCATTCCACAGGCACTCCAGAAAGTCTGAAAGATCTAGCATCCAAAAACAGACTAGGAAAGGCACTGCCTCTGATACAGAAAGGTAGGCTTGGTGTTGTGCTGTGCTGCCATCTTCTGTTTTACATATTCAGGGGACCCTCACTCTTGTTTTAAATGATCAGTTTTAAACACAAACTGTGATGTTTAAAGTCATCCATGTAAATACATCTACTCCTAAATGGGAATGCCCTCTATTTAAGAAACAAGAGAAGAATAGTTTGAAGACAGTCTTTAAATCCTAGGCTTTAAAAAAAAAAACTGTCTTTCTCTTAGTGATCATTCTAATTACTAAAGAGGATTAAATCCATACTTATTCCAGTGTACATAGTATAGTATTAATATTTTGTTTCTGGGACCATTTAAATGTTACCAATGAATATAGTACCTGTAATATGCAAGTATTTTGAGTGTCTATTATTTATCTGAATGATACCATATTTTTCTATAAATCTCTTTTCTACAAATGGATAATCTAGGTTTCTACTTATATTTTAAAACACGTAAAAATAATGGTTGCTTACTTTTTTGAAATTCAACTTCAACTCTACAGTTTTTTATTAGTATTTTTAGTTTCAGTATAATATTACTCTTTTGACATATCTATAAAAATGCCTATAAACTAACTACTAATATATATTCAGTCACCCATTCATTTATCCAACAATTATTGAGAGCATGTAGTGAGATACAACTGTAAATGAATGAATGCTTAAAATTGTTCTATTTCTTATTAAAGAGTATGCACAAGGTATAGAAAGAACACAAAGAAAGAAGTGGAGTGATAGTGAGATTAGGAAAGTTTCTTAAACAGGTGCCACTTGAACTAAATCCAGAAAGAAAGTTGACTTGAAGAGTAGGGTATTCCATGAGCAGGAACAATGTGAGGAAACACTGAGTTTGGGAAATTGTAATGGTTTTTGGGTGGATGGAGAAGAGAATTCAGGTAATGGGAAGAGAAGACTAAAAATAAAACTGCACAAATCATTAGAAGTTACATTGTGAATGATTTTGTGAGCCATTAAAAAGAATTTAAACTTTGTTTTATTCATTCATGAGCCATTAGTGGGCTTTAAAAAGGGGAAGCAGATTATCAATTTCGAGTTCCAAAATTATAAATTACTTTGACAACATTTTGAAAGGTGGTTTACAAGATCCAAGGGTGGATGTAAGATATCAACTAGATAATCACAATTGCTTTGTGGAGATAGAATCTGTACATTTCAAAGATTCATTCAATTAAAAAATAAGTGCCAGATTCTTTGCTAAGAGCAAAGACTACAATTGTGATCAGTAAACGAGGAAGGCTTTCCAGAGGAAATTATCTCTTGAGTTGAGATCTGAAAAGTGAACAGATGCTAGACAGGTCAAGGGATATGAGTAAGGGGTAAATGGAATTTATTCCTGGCTAACGGTCTATGAAGATACTAAATATTTAGGGAACTTTATTTAGGGTAGAACAAGGATCCAAGGAAATTCAAAAAAATATTGAATAGGAATTCACTTTTACAAAGGAATTGGACTTTGAGGGAGGAAATGAAGCTCAGAGTTCTAACAGCTATATATATGGTCTGTAATGAAATAATACAGATTGTTTCTGTTTACACATTTTTAAATCTCACCACAGCTAAATTGACTTGTTTATTTTTAACTATCATTTTAAATGACTTGAATTCGTTAGGCAAGTTTTCAATCTCCAGCCATCCTTCCCAGTCCCATGCACATGGTTTTAATTATTTTTACATGATTGAAATGTTTCCTCAAAGTTGTTTGTTTCATTCAGGTTTCTTTTATTAAATTAACACTTAATAATTGAGTGACTACTATGTATAGCTAAGAGTGTTTAAGATATATCAACACATTTTTAACAATAGGATACTATTTTACAAAGTGTCAGATAATTTTAGAGGAAACTGAAAGTGCTTAACTTCAAATGAATATGTGACCTCTGCAACACTGAAAATCATCTGTGGATAAAAACAAATCTTCCCTCCCTCCAATAAGAATAGCAAGGGTATGATTAACTCCCAGTCTCAAATGTTTGAAGGATCTGCTGCTAAAGGACTACATTCATATTACTTTTGCCTATACTCTGCTTGTAGGTCTTAATATAGAAAACTTTCGCCTTTCAAGAGAGTAGAATTTATTTGATAATAAAGATTTTCATTGATTTTTATTTGAATACATATTACATGCCTAGTTTTTAAGTGTGAGTGGTTTAATAGCTAGTTCTAAAGGAAGAAACGTCGTAGCTTTTCTCTATTATTGTTAGCCCTGTTTTCTTCGGAAGATAGTTTGAGTTGACAACTAACTGTAAATGAACCAAGGTTACTGATTCTTGATCATTAGAAGTTAGCATTTTCCTAAAAGGAGTCATTCCATGCGGTCACACCTTGGCTCCTAGATAGATTTGCTGTGAAATAATCATAAGTTTGATGCCCATTGTCAGCCTCAACAAATTTGACCCTATGAGGAATAGCCTTCTAAGAAAATATTTTGAAAGATATGGTGACCAGTTGTAGCGGACAGGCAGAATTGATTGATTGATTGTGTGTGTGTGTGTGTGTGTGTGTGTGTTTGACCAGCCATTTAGAAACAGTGTTTCAGATTTTTTTGGGAAACTCTTCAGTCAGATAAGTTTGGCTTTTCACCCTCATGTGGATTCAGCTACATAAACTGCTAGCACCATTTTTTGTTTTGTTTTGTTTTGTTTTGTTTTGTTTTGTTTTGTTTTGTTTTGTTTTGTTTTGTTTTGGTGGGGGAATTTACAATATACACCCTAATGGGGGATATTTTGTCTAGACTACTTTTTAAGACTTGCTTAAATATACATTTTATGTTCTGCTGCTGCTATTGGAAAGAGCCTCCGCAGGTCCCTACTGGGCCACTACTGTGTAACTTAGGAAGAACCGTTTTGAAGGCTTGACCTTAAATACCATGTGCATGGCCATCCCCTAAAAAGTCATTTTTAAAAACCCATAAAGACATTTTAAAGCTGCAGTGTGAGCAATTCATTACAAGTCCATTTGCAACAATAGAAATGTCTGAGTAAAGACCTAAGGTTTGGGGAAGAAAAATATTTTACTTAGGTTCAAGTCAAAACAATAGTCTTAGATGAGAGAGTAGTCATGGATTGAGCTCATTGGTAAATACTAGATAATTGAACTGGAGTTAGTGAACTTGAGTCAGGCCTACTTAGGCTTGAATTGGAATTTTACACTAGAAGCCTCATGTTTTAGGTTTTAAACAATTAAGATAATATTACCTTCCACATAAAAAATTGTTTGGAATATCAGATGATATATATAGCAGAGTAAGTACTTATTAAGTACCATTTTCCAGATATTTGTTTCCTACCAACGCTCAGAACACACTTCTGGTAAGTTGCCAAACAATTCAATACTTAGACATATATTTATGCTTTGTGTTGCAAAATAAATACATACAGATATGTGAAAGTACCGTGTTTGTGTCATGTTATAGAAACAAAAAACCTATCTCAGTAAACAGAAAGAAGAGCAGGCATTGGAGCTAGACAGTCTTTTGCTTCACATTAGCTCTTTGTCTTTTGGTGAGTCATTCTATGACCCTCAATTATTCCATTTATAGAATGGTAGTAATACCACTTACTATTCAGAGCTATTGTGAGAATACAAAAAGTGTATACATAATTTTATGAGAACACAAAAATACATATATATACATAAATATGTGTACAAAATACACTTTTATACATATACTCACATATATACATATGCATATACACACATGCATTCAGTTTCTCTGGCATGTATAGATGGTTGGTATGGATACTCAGTAAAGAATAATTGTTACTATCATTTTACTTATTCATCATACCTGTCCCATTCTCTAATCTGGTTATTCTAAATCTCTCTTATTCTTGCAACCTTATATTCTTCACACATCCCATGTCATTGAAAGGTCAAAGCTCTACAGCCTAGATTCTCTCAACTTTCCACTTCTATATCTCTGAATTTATTAATTCTTTTGTTTTGTCTTAAACTGTACTTGGTTCCATTATCTCTCATATCCAAAACTTGGCTGTTTTCAAATTTTACACTTTCACTTTCTCCAGTTTTCCCCTCTGGTAATCCAGCCTATATGCCACACTCCTCTCTTCCTCAAGTAAATGGGTTCTCTATGCTTCCCCTGTGGTCTCGACTCTCGTACTTGTTATAGTTTGGCTGAGGGCAGAAACTGTTTGATGATTGTGGGACTTTTAGTTCATGTCAAAGAAAAAAACAGACCTTGTACTAAATGATTAACCTCATGCACTACAAGCTGTTCCCTCCAGGTTCACATATTATCAAGCTGTGTAATATTTGCTCAGAAAGCCATTTGTTTTGTCTCTGAAATTGATTTTTGCACTATTGCCATTTAGTTTAGGGGTGTTTCATAAGGTGAACCTTAATTATTGACGTTTCAAGTTTCATTTAAGTAGTCTTTTTAGTGCTTATAAATTGCATTGAGGAATGAAGTAAAGTTTTAGTGAAATTGCAGAATTCATGACATTTCTCAGTACTAGGGTTAAAACCATCATTCACTTTCAAACCCCATTTAGAAAGTCTATTTTGAACAAGGATTGCTTAAAGTTTATGTCAAGATAATGGCTTTTAAAGAGTAATAGATAAAAACACTTATCATAAGGGACTTGATCCTGCAATCCTTCCTACAAAGATTAATTCTATAAAATATATGTAAACAGAGTTGAGTTAATGTGAAAAGTCAGTTCAGAATGTTTGAACAGTTTTCATTATGTAGAGTATTGTTGGTTCTTTTTTCTTTTAGCTTAGAAATACAGGTGATAGGCAAGGTTTCAGAATCTTTATTAGGGTCTGATAAAACATTAATCCATAGCGCAATAAGATAAAATGCATATATATTACAGACCTAAACTATACCTTTTTGTTTTTTCAAACCTGACCTTTTCCCATTTTATTGTTCCTAAAATGTGGAGGTACCCTGAATCAAAATCATTATAGCTGTGAAAAACATTTTACTTAAAATAAGGGGAATATGATCAAGCTGAACAAAAATTGAATAAAGAAACAATAATTAATATGATTTTGGTCATCAATATATATTCTTTACCCTTACACACTTTAGGGACATAATAAGTGAATTTTAGTGCCTTGTTTTAAAAAGGATGAGGGGTTATTGCATTGCTTCCACTGTAAAAATCAAGGCACACTAGGTATTTTAGATGTGAGATTTATTTAGGATAGATACTGAAAATGATGGGGAAAAAACATGTTTGTTTTAAGAATAATTATATGTATAAATATCAGTTTTTCATTCTGAATTCTTTATTCAAAGTTGTCTTCATAATAATTTTGAACACTGTATTAAGGTAATGACCACTATAGGAGTAAATATTTTTTCAGATATGTTTTTATCCATAGATCTGCCAATTCCATTTAATCAGTTCTGTAATGAAGCATTCTCCATCCCATATCATTTTAATTCTTTAGTTTGCTGAAATTAACCACAAAAGATATCCTTTGCAATCTCTTTGGCATAGTTTATTGAAAAGTAAAGTTATGAACATTGTGAAAATATACACAGATTTCTGATTTCTGCAGGCATTATTTCTTCTTGAAGGCAAGTGCTTGAAATTCCCCTGTATTCATCATTCTAATTATATTCACTCATTCAATTAATATACCTTTATTGACCTCTTAATCTCCGTGCAGCTGTGTTCTAGGCATTGGATATATAGTTCAGTTAAAAACAACAACAACAACAAAGCAAGAAACAGAAGTCTTTGCCCTGTAGAAATGACAGGAGCTTTATTTCTTCATATATCCCTTTAAAAACCACATGGCATGAATATTTGCAATAACAACTTAGTTTGATTTGAATTCCATTTCGGTAATTGTGTGATGAGTTTTCTTCTGGTTTTAAAAATCACTGTCTTAAAAAAGTAACTAGGTTTTCCTTGGACAGATATTTGGTATCAAAATAAATGTGAACCTGCTGACTGAAGATCTTTTTTGACCCTAATGTTTTAGGGTTCTCCCACCATGTCTTTCTAGAAGGGGACACGCAACCCCAAGAGCGACTGAACAGCCAGTCTTTAGGGGGAAACATCCCGCTCGCTCGAGGTCGAGTGAGCACTCTAGTGTCAGAACACTGTGTTCTATGCACCACCTTGCCCCTGGAGGGTCGGCGCCACCTTCTCCGCTTCTGACAAGGTCGCTATTCAATGTCCAGCCCAGCATCCATGTCCTGCCTCCAGGTGTTGGTGTGGTGTTGTACCTTCCTGAGCACTCGATGCTTTCACTCATTATGACACCATGGTTTTTAATCCTTTCTTTGTGACACTTAAACCTCTCCCACATCCTCTATTACTTGCATCTATTTTCACTGTGCTGGTAGTATTCTATAGTTCCTGCCAGTTAGCTACCATTGAAAAATAAATTTGGCTGTGTATGTCCTTCCATCTGTTTGTGGCATATTCATACATATTTTTTAATTATGTGAAATTTTTATAAGAAATTACCTGAAATTAAAACGTGTATTTGCTGTAAGAAGTAGAAGTATTAAAAAATAAGCACCCATATATGTTCAGTAAAATATTAGTGTTTTAGAGTTCTTAAGTTTAAAAAAAAAGAGTTGGAATGCCAGCAGATGGAGGTCAGCTTAATCCTTTGCAGTAGTAATGCATCTTCATGCTACAAATTTTCATTTGTAATTTCAAACTTTGCAGTAGTAGGTTTCGTATCATTTATTCAAGGTTATTTTTTAAATACTATTCAAGATTTTTCCTATTTAAAAATAAACTATACATGATTGGTGATTTATAAAAATCTGCTTCTAGAATTATACTTATCAGTTATAAATAATTCTAGAGTATATATCGACTTAATAGCTAGTTAGGCAACAATCTGTTTTCACTAATTTAATCATAGCATTAAGATACAGAGGCTGTAATTAATACATTTGGTTTAGCACTACCAAGAATGGATAACTTGCCAGAAATCACAACTTCAAAGAAGCTTACTGGAAAGAAGTGAATCCAATTCTGTTCAGTTCAGGAATTCATTTTGCAGAACTGTGTGACAGATATTGATTGCCCTGTCTCATTTAGCCTATTTAAAAATATCCCTTTTACACATATCATAAGTAGGAAGTATTTGATTTTGCTTCCAAAGGCCCAGTTGAGGGTTTTATGCCTGTTACAGTAGTACTAGGAGGAAGGAAAAGGTTTTGTTCAGGCCATGTTGGAATTTCATTGTTTCATTCTCCCCCACCCCCACCCCTGCTTTGTTTTTTTGCCTGCAGAATGCACCGACAAAGAAGTCCAACCCAGTCTCCTCCAGCAGACACCTCCTTCAGCAATCGTAGGGGAAGACAGCTCCCACAAGTGCCAGTGAGAAGTGGCAGTATAGAACAAGGTATCCGATAATGGGAGACCGTTGTCCAAAAATCTTGGGTCTGAGAACCTCCTTTTTTTATACAACTTTTATTAAGTGAACGGCAGTTGGGTTATATGTAGTTTGGTTTATTCTAAGAATTTAAGTTTCTTGGAAAATTTTCCCCAGCACCTATCTGTAGTGGTTTGTTGCATATCCTCAGTTTTTCTGAGTGAGTGAATGAATGAATACTAGATTGTCAATTAATAGAACTGAATAAGACCAGAAAATACTTTTGTTCAAAGGGACAAAGGAAGAAAATAAAAATTAAAACTTCAGGAAAATATGGTATTACATGTATTAAAAGGAGACATATTTACCTCATCTTAAAACATTTTAAAAATTAACAGCTGATTAAATTTTTTTTAACTTGCATTATCCCGGTATTTTTATATAAGTTTGATGTTGATAAAATGCCTTGGAGCACATGTTTTCCTATCCTTTTAACAGTCCATTTTTCTTTAAGTTTACCTTATTTTAAGCATTAGGTTGTATTTTATTTTCCCAAAGTGTGCGTGCATGTGTGTGTGTGCGCGGGCGTGCTTTTGTTGACTATAGAGACTAAATTCACTGAACTGTCTAGCCAAGATGATTGAAATACTGGGTTAAAATTGTGAATTTTATTCATTTGACCCAATATGCTATCACATTTCCCAATAGTTGAAATGAATTGTTATCAGTATTTGTTATCACATATTTCTTGTCAGGGATTTGCTAAGCAATTTACTGATTTAATTTTCTAATATGGAGTTATAATATAAATGAAGTGGCTTACATATATTAAAGCACATCTTATAAATCTTTATCCCCATCAAACAATTGAAAGGTTAACATTTTGAATATTTTTCAACAGTTTCAATTGTTGCTGATGTAAAATTTGTATTTCCAGTCTATATTGAGGGTGCTGGGTATGTGTTTTACTCACTTAGTTGAAGTTCTTTTCTAAACATAGCAATGTTAAAGATCTAAGACAAATGCATTGTTTCAAAGACTGGTGTGGTACATTTGTTTTTCCTCGATTATGCTAGAAAAATTAACGTAGATTTTAAGAGGTATTAGCTTATTAATAGAGAAATGCTGGTATAATGAACTTTGTTTTTTAAAAAAACTCATACATACCATCATACTTCAATTTTCAGGGTTGCTGTAGGGTATTCTTTTATTAAGAAAAATATGATGCTCTGTGAAACTCTGACTTTCTTTTCTAAAATACCACTTAATTCATTTAAATGATCATTTCACATGTTTAACAAATTTTCTCTTTTCTTTCCTGGGAATATTTTGAGAATATTATTCATAATTAATATTATCAAGAATAATTATCAATAACCCAGATGAAATTGCTTTAAAATTTACTTTTTTAAAAATATAAAAGTTGGGTGTTTATTTAAATTATCCATTCACGAACTCCTGTTGCACAACTAAAAATCCTACAAAGTTTGGTATTTAGCTAGGAACTCACTGTTACTGGCTGTATTTTGCTAAAGATTGATATCCCAAAGGTATTTTTTCTAAAATTCTTTGCATTTCCTCCAATTTCAAATAAAACACTCCGTGGCTTAAAAAACATTTAGGGGTACTGCATACAACTCTTATGAAGCAAGATTATAGTCATATTATTTCTTGTAAATAGCAATTGCTTTTATGAAATCAGTTGTATTTTATGTTGGCTTTTGGTTTAAAAAGATCATATTTTATTGTAAATATCAATGTCACTGTTTATTGTATTCATATTTACAGTTGTCTTTCAGAGAAGTCATCAATTTGTAAGGATTGAATTGAGGTGGGAAGAAGGGAATGACTGAGGATGAAACTGATGGTGTTGTTATTTTGACATTTAATATTATAAATATAGTAGTACACACTTTCAAATATTTGAGGTTTCTGAAATATATGATCTCAAGTGTCATATGAACATAACCATTTAAAAATATGACAAACATGTATTATTGTATCTAGATGTTCTTCTATAATCAAAACATATGGTTTATTTATGGTGTTTTGTACTTTGGGACTTCTGGTATATGTTGATACTCTCTACCATCATCTTATTATGAATCTATTTCAAGCTAAACAGTTCAAATTATAGCCTTGTACTAAAATATTTTTTAAGTAAATTTATAATTTGACTCATGATCTAGACAGGATTTAACACATTCTCCTTAAGATCAATTTCATTGTTGTTCTTCTGGCTTTTGACTAGATTTTTTTTTTTTTAGTTTAGTTTTTGCCTTTTGTTAAACTTTAGCTTTGTCTCCTATGAAGGTGAATGCTGACTGTAGTTTATTTACATTAATTAAGCTCTACTGCATTTGACTTCCTTCCTTCTTCCCTTCTTTCCTTCTCTTTCTTCTTTTTTTATTTGTTTTTATTTTTAACAAAGTGTGGTTTTCTTTTTAAAAGCAGTTGATTGGTAAGAGTTAATATTTCAAATGGTTTAGCTTCTTGATGAACTTATAAAATATATTTTTCATACACAGTTTCCATATACAATTATCTACATTGATTTTAGGATGTGTGTTGGGACGATTAGATTGTTTGACAGGATGCATATTTTTTTTCTTGTAATTCAGAGATTTACCATTCCTTCTTTGTACCATAAAGGCAATATTTTGTTTTAAAGACTAACATATCATTTGAAAAGACATGTCTACTTAATTTTTTAGAAATTAAGTTTTTTTAAAAAAATTCATAACGTTGCCTTATTATGCTAAAAGATTGGCCTGTTATGATATATGATTATCCTAAAGTATATTTAGGGGAAAAGAAGAGAGTTGATTACAATACAGAATTTCAGATAAAATAGTTGAGAAAGTAGCTTTACAGTTTAGGCAATTCTAAAGGTATGTGATAATTAAGATCAAAGATTTCCAAGAAATTTCTCTGGTTGTCCAACATTGCCCTTCTGTAGAATAATGCTGAAAAGCCACGTAATTGGTTGTATGAAAATGTGTGTGATTTCTGAAACCAACCAAGTGATGTTGTTTTATGCTCAACTGAATGTCTTTTAGAGAAATTTTTAAAGATCATCCATAAACTAATATTTAGTGGTATGTCAGTATATATTATGTGTTCTAGTTTTATATTTGCTGCCTAAAACTCTAATGGTATTCCACTTCAGATATCTCTAGATAGGCATTATTTTTCAGTAAGTAATATAATTTCAAGGAGGTGGGGTTAAAGCTTTATGAAACGTCTAAGGAATATACTCTTTAAAGGAATAAGAAATTTCACTTTGAGATATTGTAATATAATTAAATTGAGGAGAAAAAAAGATTACTTAAACTAGAATATATTTTTTGCTTATAGAAAGTGTTTTATTTCCACAGTGAAAAGAAAATGCCCACTATTTAGTAAAAAAATAAAGTAATTATTTTTGCACTTAACATATGAAATTCCAAGTTATCTGAAATTTTATCATTTATGAAAGGATAAATTTTAATTATGAACATTAAATATGCTTTAAATAAATTTATAATAAATACAGTGGATTTAAATTAAAATATTTTAATAAAATGATTACTGAACTATTATGGAATTCTTAAAAGGCAAGAAAAAATATCATGAAATATACTTTTCAAA
The DNA here is from genome assembly GCA_004027955.1 of Chaetophractus vellerosus. Lineage (NCBI taxonomy): Eukaryota > Metazoa > Chordata > Mammalia > Cingulata > Chlamyphoridae > Chaetophractus > Chaetophractus vellerosus. The sequence continues at coordinate 25,509 of PVKH010000278.1, forward strand.
TGCCAAACATATTAATTTCCCATTGTTTCTATTTTTATTTTACATATATAAATTATTATACTCATTCTTTCTTTGATTAATTTTAGTGCCATATTTGAGACTTCCTTGTGGTTTGTCATTGCAATTTATCATGCACATTTATATGTTAAGCATTTTTATTGTTCATGCCATTGTCTTAATTCACGTTTACATGTCTAACTATAAAGTTGCTGATTTCTTTCTTTTGTTTCCATCATTATGTGCATTTAATTCATTGAAGAACAAGAAAAATATAACTCTTCCACAAAAGGTAACTTTTTAAACAATTTAATATTGTTACTTTTCTGTTTTAATATATGAGCATTATATACTTATATTTATTGAAATAATTAGCAAAATTATTTAGCAGGTAGTTAGTTCCCTGAATAATTTTGTAGCATATTTAGATTTAATTCTTTCATGTTATGAACTCTTCACATCCAACAAGAAAATATTAGATTAAAATTATAATATTTTGTCGTCAAAATTTATTTATCTAAATTGACAACTAGAAAACCGTTCTTTTTGGAAAATATTAACATACTGTTTATTTGGTTTTGTTTATTTTTTGTCATTTCCCTGCTCTCATCAATAAAGGGTTTAATTCTTACCTTTTATTCAGGGTACAATCCAGGTGTAGATAATGGTAACTTAATTGAATGTTCTGGTCCCTATTGCAGTCATGAATCTAGGAATTTGCTGCTATATATTATTCCTCTTGACCTCAATATTTGGAATGATATCCACTAATTCTGCATTTCTGGGGACCTCGGGAAGGCATAACACTCAGCCTGCTGCATTGGCACATTGCTGGCCTTATTGTCCTAAGGATCACATTTTCTTTGTGGTCTGCACTTGGGTTTCATCTAGGTGTAGGTCTCATCCCACTCTTATGTGCTGCCCTTACCATATCCTATTCCGTGTTATTCTGACCTATTAATTAAATGTTTTTCAATGAGTTTTTATCCAGATGTAATAATTATCATAAAACTTAAATATATATAATGCTGAACAGTTTAAGTATATTTACTCAATATTTGGATTTAGATTAAAGATTGAATTAATTTGTTGCCCATAGTAATCCTCAAAATTAGTCCCTAGAGTAGCAACATCCCTATATTATGAATGAGGAACCTCAGGTTCAGAAAGATTTAGAGATTTTCCCATTCACACCACTTATGAGTAGTAGACTACAAGACTAGGTCTTCTTACTTTTGATTTCTTTCCACTATACTTTGATGTATTCCATTTTAGCACAAATTCCAATATATTATCCTTGACTCTTATTATATTGGGTTATATGGTATGTACCTCAGTATAACAAAGTGAAATGGAACTTAATAATAAATCCTTTTAGTTTGAATTTATAAAAATGTAATTAGATTTATCTTCTCACACATAATATACATATTCTGCTCTAGTATCTGACATGGTAGGTATTAAACACATATAATAAAATATTATTCAATGAGATCAAAATGTTCTGTTCCCTAGACTTTGCATAGATTTCTGGCCATCTTGCATTTGAAATTCAGATATTAGAAACACATACTTTAGATTCAGCAGTTTAAAAATGGCCAATGTATTTTGTAAGTAGATTCAAAACACTTTAATTGTATTGTCAAGATAAATTTTAGTATGATAAAAGCATTAGAATTTAGAGCTCTTCCATATATATTATAATATATATTATCCATTTATCTAAAAGAAAGAAAAAGATAATCTCCATTTAGATCATCTCCATATATATTATTACTAGCAAAATGTTGTAATTAGCTAATGAAAACATACACACAAAATCCATAAGTAGTACAACCTAAAGTCTACATGAAATATGTACATTTTTTAAGGCCTTATAATGGAGCATATTCGATTGTCACATTTTTAGAGGGTCAGTGTGTCCTGGCTGAAAGGTGTTATCACCCTGCCAAGTCTTCCTCCGAGACAGGAGGTAGAGATGCTTCACAGAATGGACCACATGACCAGAACCAACCAAAGAGGCACATGCCAAAATGCATCCTGCAATACACAGCGGCAAGGATGCCATACCTCTCCACAGAGATTTCAGAGAGGGCATCTCAGTCTCCAGAAGTTCAAAAAGCCCAGAAAGTATAGAAGCAGGTTCAAGAAATTTCTTTAAAGTCAATTTTAGGCTCACATATCTCAAAAGTAAGGAAAAGTTTTGTTTAGCATAGAAACCCTAAGGCAGGGAGCTGAAGTCCCTGTTTTCTGAGATCTGTCATATTGCAGAATTCAAGTTAGCGTGAGTGAGTGCTTCCTGGGTAGATGAAGACTAGGACATTCTATTCTTATCTGACAGTAAAGGCTAACGAACTCCTTAGGCAGGGTTTGTTTTCGGTGACTAATAGATGACCTGTATGATGCCCAATGGTCCCAAACTGCCAGAGACCTAGAGATTTCCCAGATGGAACACTTTCGGTGCTAAAACCAGGACAGTCCCAGGCATGCTGGGAAAGTTGGTCCCCTAAATGTAGGGGACCAGACTATTAGTTTTCTATTATGTGTTTGTAAAGCCACCTAAAGAGAGGTATAAAATACTATTAGTATTATTAAGAGTAAATGCAGTTTGCTGAACAGTTAGTATGTCAGTTAACAGTGTTATATATTGTTTCATTATATATTTATAACAACCTCAGACATAATTATAATACTGTCATTTTCCAATTGAGAAAACTAAAGCTTTGCAAGGTTAAAAACTTGTCTCTTTCTTAGTCTTTCATCTGGTAAGAGGTAAAACAGGGAAATAGTCACCAACTTCTCTTTAAGACCTTTTTCATAACTACTTTGCGCTAAAGGATTTTCAACATTAGATTTTATTCAGTCAAATGTCATTTATTGAGTACCTAATGTTCATGTATTTTCACATAATTATAGTAACAGCACATGAACAACTGCAAGGAAGTATTAAAACCCAGTTTTATAGAAATAGAATCAAAGGGGTCAAGAATTCTGCCTAAGATTTTAAAAAAAATCTGCTGTATGTCAGAATCAGATGTTTCCATAGCACATTTTGTCTACTTTTTCATGTTACACCCATCATGACACCAGGATCTTAGAGAGGTCCACTTCAGCATCCTGCCTCCTCCTGATGACCCAGCTTTTCGCTACTCAGCTAAATATTCTAATATCTGGCTTGTCTCTCAAACTACCATGCAACTTGAGTAAAAGAAGCTGGTATATTTTAATAAAGATAAATCATCCTTAGGCTTGAAACATTAACTGAGGCACTATGAATGTTCATACTATTTCACTTACTTTTTACTTCCCTTTTTTATGTTGAAAGCTGAGAGAGCGTATCATTTTAGGCTTCACATTTTAGGCATATTTAAAAGTATTCATTCAAAAAATAAGCCAATTTTTCCCTCTCTGCTACATTTCTTGGACAGTTTTAAAGAGCCCATGAATGTAGTTTGGGGGCATCGAAATAATGATATAAGAAGATCAAAACTGAACCAGAAATTAAATGACTTCAAGGTGAGAAAAATGTTATTGTCATAATAAACTTCTGAATTGCATATTTTTAGATAGTATTTCTTAAGTGCAGTAACATTTTGGCTTTTAGAAGCAATTTTGAATCATTACAAAACACATCATGCTATATTTTTTACAAGTATGAATTTTCTTTGTCATAAAATTTGTGTAATTTACACACATGGAGAAGTGAGGCTGAGTTCAAGTGATTTAGAAAATGGTTTGTAAAGGAACAAAGAGTAAATAGCATTTTTTTGCTTTTATTTTCATTTTTCACTGATAAAATATATAATAATTAATGCAACCAGATCATTGGTTCTATTAAAGAATTGTCTGTAGTAAACTGTATTAAATATGCAAGGTTTCTGTAACAATGCTAAAATAGATTACCTATACTTTAGTTCTTTAAATGTTGGCAAGAATAGTTGGAATGCTAAGTTATGAAAAATATAATTTTATATAAATGTTAAGTATTAAACTTAATTTGGAACAATTCATATACAAAAGTGAAAAACATTAATTTTAATGATTTCCTGTTCTATTAGTTATTGTATAGATAAAATTTGTGCACTTATTTTAAGAGTATATTATAGCTATGAAACACATTATAGGAAGAAATTATATAATTTGAGATTTGCTATGATATGTAAACTAATATATTTATTTTTCAGAATCAGTATAATTTTAACTGTCAGTAATTGCCAAGGATTTCAATTTTATTTTCATTTTTATTATTTAGTAGATGCATATTCAGTCAAGTGTTTTCCTGTTGTTAAATATTAAGCTTCCAAAGATACAAGTTTCTTAATCTGGGTATTGCTTCTTCTGAACACTAACTTTAAGTATTTAAGGATGTATATTCATAAATATGTAGAACTGCATTAATAAAGTTATCATTTATCCATTTCATGTTTTTTGCAACAAACCCATACATTTAGTTGTCTTTCTGGCTTTTTCTTTAAACTTCAGAGGGTAAAGCAACCCAAACAGAACAAATCAGAAGTTATGGTTTTTACCCTTTGCCCCATTCTTATTCACGTGTGTTTATTTATAATATTATTATAGGCTTTTAAAATTTTCAAAGTATTTGTCACTTGTATCAACCAAGTCTCAATTTACAAGAAATACCCAATTTATGGACAACATCATTACCCCTTTCTTCCTGAGCTTTATAGAAAAAAATGCAAAAGAAAATAAAACACAGGCAGGTGTCTAGTCATGTTGGTTAGGTTCTTTTATTCTTTTTCTATAAAAATGTATATGCCCTCCAAAATGTTTAAAATGTGGGAAGGGGCTCAAAATAAATTCACTTTGAATTTAGCAAAGAAAATATTTAAAGTTATGCCACATCAAGGCTTTCAAGATAGAATATATTGCAATTATTGTTGTTAGAATAATGACAAATTATGGAGAAACATTATAGAGATCACTTGGGATGAACAACATGACCCCTCAGTGATTGGTTTAGTTATCTTCTGGAGAAGCCTTAATTACATAGCCTGCTCTTCATGAAGATCATATTCCAAGAAATGCCTCATGAGTAACAGTGTTCTCTCTCAAAATCTGAATACCCTTTAAAAAGCTTTATAACCCTGTGTAACAAAAAAGGACAAGGCAATGAGACAAACTCTTTTGTTGAGTCTTTCTCATTTCTCAGTTACTAGTATTTTCAGTATTATACTGGGGCTTAGCAATTTTGGCACTGAGAAGTGGTGTTTGGTGTTGGAAATCCTGAGCTTGTTTTCAATAGCTCGGTGAAGATAAACATGCTAAACCAGAGGTGGCCTTGTGGTTTTGAATTCGGTGGTATTTGAGTGATTATATGTATCAACTTTACTGTTCTATCTATGACAATATTCCATTTCAATGATCTAGACCCAAATTCATGTTATTTTATTTAAAAGTCCTTAAAGGCAATGTGATATTTTCCTTTTAACATTTATTTACTTTTTTACATTTAATGTTTCTCATGTTTGCCCTTTCTGAGAGATACATTAGATCAAGAGGGCAGTGCCACTAACACAGAACTCTCCTTCTATCTTATGTCCAGCAAGGAAGCAGAGACACCAGTTTTTAATATTCATAAAGTTCAGTGACATATTCTAGTTATTAGCCAGACAGGCCAAATTATCCTGTCCAGTATTATCATATATCACCTTGGCACATATACTAGCTAAAGTTGTTAAAAAGTAAATTGATTATAGTCTTTATATTTTAGTATATTTAATAATACAAGATATTTTTTATCATCCCTATCCTGTTTTACAGTCATAGTTCACTTAGAACACTTGAAAAATATTGAAAGTTTTAGCAATATATTAATATGGTCATTTTTTCCTATAAACACTGACATTTGAAATTTCAAATTCATGTTAATTTCTAGATGCATAGGGGAAAATGTGAAAGTTTTAAGGAATTTGGAAATCAAAACAAATGCATTTTTAAGTGAATGCAATTCATGAATTATCTTTAAAATTGTCCTTATCAAAGCCTAATGTTTTTAGTGATTCTAAATGGAACATAACTATATTATTTACAATATATTTAAGCAAGTCACAAATGTCTGATAAGTGAAAAGTTTCTCAGAAAATCACATTCTTCTTGGAGGAGGTGTTATTAATAAGTTTTTCAGTGATGGGCGAGGGAAGATTTGTTAAAGATTCTTTGGCTTTTTTTTTTTTAGGTCAGAGTGCCCTTTAATAATCTTAAGAAAGGGATAGATCTAGAAAAATGGATATAAGGCACAAACACGGCATTTGCAAATGATTTCAGCATGTTTGTAGGGTCATCAAAAATCATCCACAATGCTAGATTAGGAAATCTTAGCAAAGCATGTGGCATGATAGGGAAGTAATTTTTTATCTGAATTTTTATTTTTGATAATAGATAATACTATCCTTTAGAAAATTTTAATAAATTACAGTACTTTGTAAATTATATTTGTTTTTCTTTCTCTGTGTGCTATGCTCCAATCAAAATTCTTCTTGTTGAGTTTTAAAATGCAAGGATTTCACAAGGATGATTTTAATTATGAAAGTATTGTACTTTCATAATTGTAATATTGAGTTGATTATTGACATATGTAGATTCATCTGATAAAAATGCCAGTTTGGAATTACAATTTATGTAGACTAAAGTTAGTCTAAAAAAAGGTAAATATTCAATGAATATTTATTTTTGTAATAATAAACTTTATTTTTAGAGAAGTTTTAGATTTGCAGAAAAATTGTACCAAAAGTATAGGGAATTCCCTCCCCCCCACACACGTAGTTTCCCCTATTATGAAAATATTACATTAGTGTGGTTCATTTGTTACAATTGATGAACCAATATTGAAGCATTGCTGCTAATCAAATTTTATCATTTACATTGTGGTTTACACTTTGTGCTGCACATTTTATAGGCTTTGGCAAGTGTATGATGTCATGTGTCCATTTTGCAGTATACAGAACAATTTCACTGCCCTAAATATTCCATGTTCCACCTATTCATCCCTCCCCTGCCCTTCTGAACCCCTGGAAACCACTATCTTTGTGTAAATGTTACAAGTTCTCAATATTTTTAAATAAATTAAGGTGTGGTTTTAAGAAACACAATTTGTTCAACACATAAAACACATCCTTCAATTTTTAGAAAATATAGTGAAAAATTCCAACCTAAAGAAAAACTGTCTTATAAAATTTCAGTGTTAATTACATTTTCGGGGCAAAGAAAGATAAATTGTTTAATATGTTATTTAATACTTAATATGCTAATTACCTATAATTTACAATTGTATGTAAATGCAGTCTGTAGGAAAAGTCCTTATCTTCTGACTTTATCATATGAAGCTAAATTTTCATTAAAGACTAAGTAAAAGTATATGTCATTTTTACTTGTAGAACATGAGAGGTGTTACTTAACTGTCTATTATGTGGTTATTATGAAATTTCTTAAAAGCAAAAACCCCCAAGTTTCCATTTTTTAAATCTTTTTATGAAGGAATGACAACTGGCATTTTAATATTTGCATTAGTTTACAGTGTTACCCAGCATTTGTAATGTTACTATAATGTGAATATAATGCTAGGATTTGTGGGAGAATTAAAAAATGTTTATTTCATATTTTTCAATTTTGCTCTTGGCATTAGCATATTCTCTTCAGAAATTTAATGGAATCATGTTTTCTGGTTCAAATTGTGATAAGTATCCAAATTTTTATCCATAAACTTGTCTTACTGTTAAGATTGACACACCTGTAATCCACAAATAATGGCATTTTATTCCACAATGTAGGTTGAAAATTAAAATGCGAAACAAGCAAAATCTTGAGCAAAGTTAAAGAACTTCCAAATTCACATGAAGGTTTTTCATTGACGTTTATGAAAACATTTTACTGAAACACAATAACTTGTATAAACTCATTTCAAAATACATACTAATGTACATATAATGAGGAAATAATGATAAATACTAATAAAAATGGGTGCAATAATGTATAATTATCTGACCTTTTCATATCAGTAAGTAACTGATAAGCTATTTGCATTTTGCTTTGGTTCTTCTTGGAATCCAAGATCAAGCAATGAGATGGCATAGCAGTTAAATTGTTGTTGGAAGACAAAGAGGTCCACTCAGATTTTGAGTCAAAGTATGTATTTGTAGATATTCTTTCTCTGAGAAATTAAAAGGTGTCAGTTTTAACTTCTTTAGGAATAAAGTTAGTAAATTACTCATTTTTGAAAGGTATAAGCGAAGTCCTTTAAAACCATTTTAAACAATCAATTTAGTTAGACTTCTACTACCTTCTTATGATTTAGTTTTGAATTTTGAAAAATGAAGATTTAAATCCAACTATATCATAAGCTAAGTAATCTTATGTAGAGATAGGAGGTGCTGTCCAGTGAAAATTTCTTAGACTGCTTCAAGTAAGAAGCTCTTAGAAATATTCTTTTCAGTGTTTAAGTAATTGTCCTCCCTAATAATTACAAGATGCTAAAAGTGAAGTTTACAAAGCTATGGACTAAGCAGTATCAAAACATTTGTTTAAAAACGTATATCATTCTGCATAGAGTAGATATGCTGATGTCATTTAAATGTTTATATTAAGTTGACATTGCTTTGAATTGCTTTAATATTTAATTACAGAATCCAGCTGATTACAGTTAATTGACTTCCTAAAAGCCCAAAGCAGATAACTGAGCCCCTACCCAGAGATACCCTGTGCTCCACTGGGAGAATCCAGAGAACAAATATTTGCCCATTTTCTTATATTGCATATGACTTCTTATAAATATAACTCAGATTTTCAATAAATTTCTCTCTATTCCTTAATTACTCTCAAGTAGACTTTTGCTTTATACTGTCCATTATGAATCTTATATACTTATCTGCTGTCAGGTAATTAATAAATTTCCGAACTGCTTTCCTCAAGCTTTTCATTGAACCATCTTCTGATCATAATAATATTTACCATTTTCTGTCTCTGAAAACATTTTCAAACCAAATTTGCGTCATTAATTCACATAACTGAAAGGTTAGGGATTGGTATTGTCTGTCTAATTTACTGAATTTAAATAAAAGCTAAATATTTAATAATTTGGTTTTTAAGATATGATTAAAATATGTAACCACACATTTCAAACTTTAGGACTTATCTTGGGCTATTAGTCTGTACCTGAACACACAAAACTTCATATTTGCTTGATTTTCAAAGTGGGTATCAGTGTTTTTTATCAAGGATGATAGACTAAGTATAATCATCAGAATTGAAAAATTTGTCCACAAGTACCTC
>PVKH010000279.1:0-10213 GCA_004027955.1 Chaetophractus vellerosus
CTCACAGGGCTTTGCCTTTGCCCGAGGCGGCATGCCCCGCCCCCGTTGGCTTGCCCTCTCGTGCCCGTTAGAGGAGGCCTGGGGACCGAATGGGGGCCTCCCATGTGGCAAACCGGTGCCCTACCAACTGGGCTATACAGCCGGCCCCCCAACTTTGTTTTAATGTTACAGTTTCGGAAATGAAGTTCAATATTATACACTGAATGAATAAATGAAGATAATGCAATAGCATTTTAAAAAAGGGAAAAACGGTCCCACTTAAAATTAACGTTTTTAAAGGGGAAAGAGGATAGGCCCCTTTTCTATTTCAGATTCAACTTCACAAACCTACAAAATTCAGAACTCTAGTGTTTGTGAAGAGTGTCTAATTATTCACCTAGAGCAAGACCTCTCATTTAAGTTTTAACCATGATTCTCAAGAATCTATTTCAAGTTTTGCTTAAAGTTCTAAAGAACTGTTTTGACTACCTGTTTAAGTTTTAAAACTCCTTCCCTAACCTCAACTCTTACAGGAGTCCACTATCTTTATCTTTACTTGCCCTGTTTCTTCTTCCATCACAGGAAAAAATATATCTGCAGAATAACACTCAAAAGTGCAATAGTTCACCATGCCTTTTAATTTCTCCTATAAACCAAAATACTCAAAAAGTCACTATTTTCTATAATTAACATTTGATAAATATCTGTGATGGAAAAAAGAGAAGTTTGTTTATTTTGAAATTATTTTAATTTAGAAATAAGAAACATCTTGGAAGAAAAAAAAATGAAACAAATACACAAAACATATAGGCAAATTTTTACTCCATGAGCTTCTCAAACCCTCGCTTGTCTACCAATCCCCAAGATGAAAAACAGATTCTTCCAAAAAGGTGTTCAGCCACCACTGTAAAAGAAAAGAAAAATGACCAATTTTGAATGTATAAAAGATTTTAATAAGGTATTTGAAATACAATATGCTGTAATTTTATGACACCAAAAGTTGAGAACCCTAGGTAGTATAAAAGGTGGGGGGTGGGAGTGGGAGGTGTGGAACACTGTACTTTAAAAGCTTGGAACCAAACAGGTCCTTAAAGATGAGGAGGTTGCTGGAAAAGGTATATTTTAAAACTCAGAATGGTCATTTTGGAAATGTGTTTAATACTCTAGCATGACATCTTTCTGAACAACAAATACTAATTATGTAATAGGCTACTTGGCTGAAAAGTTTTTCAAGTTGATGTATAGTCAACCAGTCGGGTGAAAATAAAGAATATAGATTAGGGCAATGTTTCTCCATCACTGCATCTTACCATAATCATTCAAAAACCTGGTTTAACCATAATGAAAACAAAAAGTCACCTTCCTATAGAAGGACCTCTAAGTTTCAAAAGCATAAACATTAAAATTGTATACTCAGATACAAGTTTTAGTGCTGTGATGCTAATAAAAATAGTTCCATTTAGTAGATGAAAATCATAAAATACCACTAAATATATATTTTAATATTAAGTATTTTAAGTGCTTACAGTTCGGTATTAAAATTTTATTGCTATAGGTAAAACCTGCAAATCTGCCTAAGTCCTCTAAATAATAATTTTTCTCACAAAATGTTTTATTCTGCCTTTGCTATAAAATAAAAAATATCTAAAGACAGATTTATAACTCCTTAAACATTGAAATAATTTTGGAACTAGAAGAAAAGTATTCTAAGCAACGAGCTTCCAAAAAGTCTCACTGTTAAGCAGAGTAAAAGATATTTTTGTAATTGCCGTGGAAAGTACAATTAAGAGAAAGCAAAATCTCAACACTTGTTTTGATAACCTGTTGGGAACCACTGGTCTAAGGGATCTCAATCCAAAAATGGTGGGCAAAGAGTGCCTTGTTCTAAACAATACTTTAGCAACAACTCAGATAACAATACATAAGATAATTTGATGCAAAACTAGGTTAAATAATACTATGTTAGAGTAAAAATTCAAAAGGTCTCTATTATAAGGAGATCTAGCAATAAGGAATTTATAAGGATAAAGTCTTATTCTTAGGCTGAAAACAAACCAGCACAACTGTTTAAACCCGGGCTAAAGAAGATCTAGCTTAGCAGGAATTTATGAGAAACCATCTGGGCATTCTAGTTGTTGGCATTTGGTTCTAGATACTGGATTTTATGAGGGCTAATGCAATGCAAACTGAAGCATGAAGAGAGGAATGTGGTGTAGAATGGAGTGTTCTCAAACTGAGCCAGAAGGAAAGAAGGAAAGACAGCTTACACAGTGGCAGGATACAGGCTCCTGAACCAGCCTGCCTGGACTGCTAGCCATTGTACTCCTAAGTTCCTTTGTCTATTCATGCTTCAGTTTCTTCATCATGACAGAATACTCAAACAGAATCAGGAACCTGGAGCTCAGTGCCACTGGGTTACAGCTACCTCACCAGTAAAAGAAAAGGTGGAAGACTCTCGGCAAAGACCTTTCTAGTCCATGCAACTTAATGCTTCCGTTCTTCTTGCTCCTGCTTCATAGTCTATTCCTTTAAGTTGACATGACTCTTGTTTCTGGTGGTAACCACCCATCATTGTTCTTAGTTTTACCTTCTGGATCAACAAATAAGCCACCTCCTCCTTCCTTTTTTGGCACATGAGCACCTTTCAGATCTCTCCCCAGTCTTCATTTTGTACTGTATTTTTTCTCGTTTGCCAGGCATCACTATCTGCCTTGACTCAGTCATGTCACTGCCTTTCACACTACATTCAGTTCTGAGGCAAACCTATTCCAGATACAGCATAAAGGGGACTTGCATTTCAATACTGGTTCAGTCACTGAACACTTGTCACCTTTTGAGAACCTTTCACATATTTCCTTGACTTTTTCAAATTGTATTTATTAAAGAAAATAGTTGCACAGACTTGCTGTAAATAAGATGTTAAAGCCCTTTGAATTAATAAGTACTCAATAAACATCAGTAGAATATAACAGTCTTAAAAAGTGAAGAGACGTATCTGTGCTGTGTATTAATGAAATAGGCTGTCAACTGAAATGGTTTCAATTTTCATCCCATCCTAGATATACTCTATTACATAAAGTTTACTTACACAATGATGTTATTTATAGGGATATGGATCAGTTTCACAAAAAAGCCAATGAATCCCATAATAGCAAATCCTATCGCTGTTGCCATGGCAATCTTCTGGAATTCTGCATTTAAAAACACACAATTCAAATTATTTTTTTGCATTGCCTCTGCAAGAACGGGGAAAAAAAGATCAGCGACATAAACTTAAGGTGCATTTCTCCTGATTAGTGGATATATAAAAATATATAAAACATAAATTTAAATAAGGATGAAAAATTAACCTTGCTGCAAATATTGATTATAAAAGCACAATATATATATTTTTTACACATTATAAGCAATGGGTCCAGTGTCTTCGATATTATGATGGAGCCAAATAACTTGAAAAATCAAATTGGGTTATGCACTATTTCACAAAAATGTTTTAGATGCTGGCAGTCTCAGTTTAATGTTGGTTCCTCAGGAAAGCTTTCTTGACCTTCAGGATTAATTAGTCCTCCTATTATGTGTTCTCAAGCCTCCACCTACTTCTTTTACAAAATACTTACTGGAGCATTAATTAAAAATCATAATTACAAGTATTTGTTTATGACCCTCTTCTCAGCGAGCTTCTCAGCTCCATGAGAGGAAGGGCTATATTCCCAGCTCTTAACTCAGGCAGCACTCAATGAATAAATAAAAGTAGACAAACTTATATTAACACATGAATCATGATAAATAACAAAATAAACTTTCTAGGATGGTAACAACTATGAATTTTCATGTTACAATTTGTTCATGGGGGTAGGGGGGTGGCAAGTGCAAAGCAAGGAGAGCACCAAAAGACTTAAGGATTTCCCAAACAGAAAATGTTAGTGCTAAAAAATATGAAGTCATAAAATATAACTAAGCCAAATGTTACATGGAAAGCAAGGTTGTGATATGCTTATACCATTTGAAAATACATAAAATAGAAAATTTTAGGTAACAAAGACTGTACAAGAGTTAGGAAGAAGTGACAATGTTAAAAATAAATCAATAAAAAGTGGATAAAAGTAATACAACAGTTTTTAATCAGAAAAATATGTCAACGAAGTGAATGGCTTAGAAAGTGCAAGATTTTATTTTTTCTGTCATTTTAAAGCTATTACCTTTTCTGTCAGGTTTGGTGCATCTTTTAACCAGCCGAATTGAGTCCTTCACAAACTGCCGACTTGGCTCAACAAACTGCATTACTTGATCCATGACTGCCTGTTTTAAAAAAAATTAAAGAACAGAAACTACTCACTGGTATTACTGATTGTATAGCAAGGATTTACTCAGTTAGTTAAATCAAGATTTAAATGAGGTCAGACACGAATGCAAGCCTGATACGGGTCAATTCCATCTCATAAAATAATACAAAACAAAAAACGCAGACTCCAAGCCTTATCTGCCATTATTTCTGCAAACTCCATCAGATCAAAGGCAATAAGAAAAGCAGTTTTACTGTTGTTCTCCTCATTAATACAAGACCCAGTCTTTTTATTAAGGGGCTACCTCTGTGTATGGAAAGGTTGAGCCAACAACACATCAAATCCTTACCCACCCTGCAATCCAACAAATATTTTCTATTATTTTATTTTATATAGCGCAGTGAATGCCAACTATGGTGCTTCAAGAGCCTACAGTGGAAGTAACAAACTAATTCTGAAATATGCCCATGCAACATTTTAGAAAAATGTATATGTGTGGAATGCATGTATTTAGATACATATACATTTTCAAACGTTCAAAAATACAAAGATTGGCTAAAGCACAGTCCAGATTCTGAGAAGCTATTACCTAAACTCAATGCAATCCTTTATGTTGGGACACTCCTTTCAAGAAACAGAGCTCTATATTTTATCACATAGGTAGTTTTGCCCAATGGAAACATCACCAAGCTTAGAAAGCTTGAGCGCAGGATTAATACTTGGTTTTTACTATATCACCAAGCTTAGAACTTAGGCCAGGCACACACATGTTCAATAAAAACTTGCTGAATCAATGGATGAAAGCCACTTCAAGAGCAAGTTGCCACTCAAATTGCTGGCTATGAAAGGTAACCTCTCTTAGCGCAGTTTCCTCACCCGGGGTGGGCAGTGGAGAATTAAATGGAATAACATATAGTTAGTATACCAGGAATTCTATAAACATAGTGGGCCAAGTATGTTGGGTCCCTCCAAAAACAGAGCAATCTCTGTTTTTTCAGTGTTCCACTTAACTTTGTGCTTCAAATCCTGTGGACTTATACTTCAAGTAATCGCAGACATCACGGTGAAAGCCAAGGACCCTTTCAATCCACAGAAATGCACATACCCAACCACTGCATTCCACGTCGGGGGAAGGGATCCAGGCACCCAGTAGAACTTCGATTTAGAATCGTCCCATTATCCCCACTGACCCCACAGAATTTCAGCCCTTCCAACGCCAATCCCGAAGGGGCCCCCGGCGGCAGGCACCAGTCGCTAAATAAAGAAGACGCTGGACGCTCCCAGGGAGGCCAGGCCTGAGTGGCGAAGAAGCCCGGGCCGGGACGCTGAGCCCCGCCGAGGCCCCTCCCGAGGGCCCGGCCCCGGTCCATGTGAGCGAGCGACCCTCACTGCCCCTCCACGGCCCCGCGCAGACCCCCGGCTGGCCCACACCCGTCGTCCCCGCCAGACGAAAGGACCCGCAGCCGCCGACCGACCCAAGGCCACTGAAAAGTGCGCTCACCTACCCTTTGCCGGCCGAGACACCAGGGACACGTAGCACAACAACCGACCAACCGAGGCCCACCGGAACCGGAAACGCTTCTCCGGCTCAGAGCCCGCCCACTCCTCCGTCCATTGGCCCCTTACAGGGAGGCCTCAGTGCGCAGGCGCAGACGCAGCGTGACGTGAGTTGCGTCCCAGTTTCCGGAAGTCAGCGGCTGAGCGGCTTCGTAGTCGGCGTTGTGCGGTGGCTTTGTCTGTTGCGGATGGACTGTCGAGTCCTCTTGGCTTCCTCGGCTCCGCTTGCGGTGCCGCCCCGGTTCGACTTCGTCATCTCCCTGCTCCCATAAGAGCCCCTGGCCTTGCGCGGTACCTGCTCTCGGGCCCGTAGCTAGGTAAATCTTGGCCATGTGGGTTCCATTGAGTGGGATGATCGATTTTTCTTGAACCTTTCCTTCCTGAGGGTATACGGGGTTGCGTGGCAGCTGGCTGTACATGTATTTTGCATTTATATAATTTCGTTGGCCAAAATGAGGCTTATGAACAAAATTATATTATAACCGTCCTAACAATATTCTCCCCACCCCCAAAACGTGCCCACTTTTCCTGTAAGAGCGCTGGAATTGAGGCCATATTTGGTATTCTCCAGGTTTGTTTTGGGAAAAGTGTTTATAACGTAGGGCCATCTGACTTTGTGTTTTGCCGAGAATATTTGGAACCCAGACATTGGGTGACTGGTGAGCATGCCTGGTCAGTATGTGATTTTGTGTACATAGAATGAAACATTCTTTTCACAAGTATTTATTGAGCATCTACTAACTTTACTAGGTATTGTGGATAAGTCAGACATTTCACACTACCCTCTTGGAGTGAATGGCCTAGTAAGGGAATAAACAAAATAATTATAAAATTAATATAAACTCTTTAAAGCAAATAAAGTGTTGCGGGGGGGGCGGGGGGATGAGGAGGTTGAGTTAATTCAGGATTTCCTCAGGTGGTCATTATAGGCTTCTAAGAAGATGACACAAGGACAGAAATCCTAGAGATGAAGAATTAGGAAGTCACAGACCTGTCCATTTAGAATTTAAAAGTGACCATTAAAACAAAGCCAAGGTCAAAGGTATGTATGGACTATGGTAATAGTCTTATGATACCATCTCATAATCTAACAGATAATCCACCATGGTGTGGTGTGTTGGTGAAGGGATATTGTACGGGAATTCTGCACTTGTACGTGATTGTTTTGGAAGTTCACAACCTCTGTAATAAAAATATATTTTAGTAAGTGATAGGGTGGGTTGGGGGGGAAAATACACCGGATGTAAGGTATGGACTATAGTTATAGAATATTTTGATGATGCTCTTGCATAGTTTGTAACATGTTTCACAACAATGCAAGGTGTTGGAGGGGTGATGTATGGGACCCTTGTATCATGTTATGCATGTTTATTTTGTAAGTTCACAACTTTTACTGTACACTTATTTATGTATGTTCATGTATGAATGGTACAGTTCAATGAAAAAATATTTTTTAAAAATTGAAAAAATTAATTTGGCAAAGAAAAAAAAACTATGGCAAGTTATATATATAGAGAGAGAGAGTGTATGGTTATGGACCACCTGTAATAGACTCGCTAGAGAATGTTAAATATTTCACAAAGAGGTTTCTGACCCCTAACCCAGATCCACTGAATCAGAATAACTGGAGGTTTGGGGATTGGCAAGCTACATTTTTAACAAGTTTACCAGGAAGTTTTAGATACTGAAGTTTAAGAAGCACTGAAAGCTCTAACATCTTTCTGAACTCCTAAGCAATAGTCTTTCCTGTCTTACCCTTGTCATTCTCCGTTGTTAGGATAAGAGAGGAGATACAATGCATAGACCTCTGAGCTTTAAAACAGTTTTTGTTCTGCTTCATATCCAGCATATACTACAGTCATGTCCTGTGAAACCCATATTAACAGTCATAGTTCTGTGAGATCAGTGTTAACAGGCTTTAGTATTTTGCTTTGAAATGGGGACACAAACCATAATCATACCATCACATATTTGAAAAACTGAGGCCCTTACCTAGAAGAAAGGGATCACCATCACCTTAACCTACATTGCCACAGACCACTGAGCTGAAACATTACAGAGTGCCACAATGAACTTTCTGTCCTTTGATGTTTGGATGAGTATATCACATCAGTGATTCCAGTTTTCCAGAATTCTCCTTGAATTCAGAGTTTATGAACATAGATTTTGGAAATGCCAAATAGTGTAGGGTCAGAACACAGCCTTTGACCATGGAAGGGATAATGGAACTGTATGATTGCAAGACTAATATAGTCTTTGAGAAGTAATGCAACATTAAGAAGACTATAAAGATAAGAATGCAACCACTTAAAAAAAAAAAGACCTTCAATGCGATATAGCTGAAAAGTCAATCATTAGAATGCCATTCAAAGAACTATGCGGTTAACAGAAGAAGGCAAGAAAGAAAGAGGAGGGAAAAAAAGCAGTTAAACGTATAGTAAAATGTTAGAACAAAATCTAACCATATCTTTAATTTCACTACATTTAAATGGACTAATCACTCCATTTAAAAAATCAAAAAGGATTTAAAAGATAACACAAAATTCCAGTGTATACTGTCTGTAAGAGATGCACTTTAAACTATAAAGATGTATAGACTGTAATTCAATAAGTGAAAATGTAGATAAGAATTCCTCAGAATTTGCTATCTGAGTTTGTTAGTATAATCACATCAGATGAAATTGACTTTAGAATTGCTAATTACTGAAGATAAAAAGGGACATTTCATAATGATTTATCAACTCACTGGAAGGGCATAACACTCATAAATTTGTATTCTCCTAATAATAGAGCTTCAAAATACATGAAACAAAGATTAACAATTAAAGAGATAAATAAACATCTACAGACAAATAGATTTTAAAAAATCCTCTCAGCAACAACTTTAAGAATTAGGAAAAAAATCAGTAAAGAAATAGAAGCTCTGAACAACTCTTATCAACACTATTACCTAATTGCTCCATAGATGGTTCCCGTCTCCTCAGAATTGCAAAATACACATTCTTTTCAAGTGCACATAGTAACTACAGTAAGATAGAACATATGCTGGGCCATAAAAAAAGTCTTAATAAATATAAAAGGGTCAAATCATTGTTTTCTCTGACCCCTGTGTAATTAAATTAGAAATCAATAACATAACTAGAAAAATCCCAAGTATTTGGAAATTAAACAGCACACTTCTAAATAATCTATGAGTCAAAGGAGAAATCACTGAAATTAGAAAACTCTGAACTGAATGATACGGAATATATATCAAACCACAAGATGCCACTACATACCCATAAGAATGGTTAAAATTTAAAGGTTGACAACACCAAATCTGGGCAAAAATGTGGAACAAACATAACTCTTGGTAGGAATGTAAAATGGTACATACAATCCCTTTGGAAAAAGATCTAGCAGTTTCTTATAAAACTAAGCATATACTACTTTATAATTCTGCAATTCCAATACTAGGTGTTTGCTTAAGAGAAATGAAAATAAATTCACAGAAAGACTTGAACAAGAATATGTATAGCACCTTTATTCATAATAGCCCCAAAAAACAAAACACGGTTCAGGGGTTCATCAATTGAACATACAAGTAGAGTCTCACAATGGAATACTAACTCAGCAATTAAAAGAAAAACAAAACACAACTTTGTGACAACATAAATGAATATCAAAAACATTTTGGGGAGTAAAAGAAGCCTTACATAAAAGTGTGCATACTGTACAATTCCATTTGCAAGAAGTTCTAGACAAGGTAAACTAATGTATGACTGGAAAACTAACATTGCAGTGTCTGCCTCTGGGGGTGTGGGAATGAGAAGAGGCACAAAGGAACTTTGAGGTGAAGGTAATGTTCTGTATTTTGACAGGAATTAAAGTTACACAGCTGTCTGCAAAGATAGATAAAGGATTTTTTTAAAAACACCAAGGTCAAATAATGTAGTCTTCTGAGGCATTGAAATAGCCACATTAATTAATAATTTTCCCAGAGTTTGTCTTTTTGTACCTTTAAGTAGGAAAATATAACCTTTAAATGCAAATGGAGTATATGATGTTTTTATGTTTATTTTACATCCAGGCAAGAGCTCTTTGCTTATTTGAAAGAGAATTCAAAATTAAATCTCTACATCTTCTTTTACTGAATTTCAAAATGGGTATGGAAAGCATATATAACTAGAGATCTCATTGTGGTAATTCAGGAAGTTCTATTGCTTACAAAACAGTAAAGATTCTACCATATGATGCAATAGAAATACACGTATGTATGTATGCCTAGAAAAAGTCTTTTAAAACTATTTTTACATTCTATTTTAGACCAATAAGATAGGTCATAATGGAAAACAAGCACTAGTAAAACTATACTGTATCCTGGCAATCTCAGGAAATGATGCCTCATATGCAGT
>PVKH010000279.1:10313-20964 GCA_004027955.1 Chaetophractus vellerosus
TCTAATCTAGGTCAGTGATGCTCCCTTTTCTTGGGAATTTGTAGTTTATTTCTTCTCTAAAACAAATAGTAGTTTTATACAATAAGCACCTCACAACTAAAATGGTCAGAAGTTGGGAAGCAGGGAGGATCTTATAACACCTGCCTTGTGGCGTGTTATTTCATTTACATGTCATAAACTGGGCTAGCTACGTTTTTCTTAAAAAGCTGAAGCTCAGAGGCATGAAATATAACAAACAGGGTTGGATACATAGGGGATGGCGTGTCATAAAAGTTATAAAAGAGTTAGCAGATACCCAGGAAAAATAAAGAGTGGTTGTAGATACAAAGATTTCATTGGGGCAGAAATATTTTAGGGTTAAATGTGTGATCAAGCCAAAAGTCTTCTCTCTACTTTAAATAATTTTTGGAAAAAAAGGTGAGGTTTCACGTACCATAAAAAAGTTATTCTGGGAACCGACTGTAGCTCAATTGGTAGGGCTCCATTTTTACCACATGGGAGGCCCCGGGTTCGGTTCCTGGAGAAGGCAAGCCTCCTGGTGAAGGCAAGCTGCCACGCGGCGAGCTTCCTCAGCGGGATGACGTGGCAGGGTGAGACAAGCAGACACAGAAAAACGCAAAAAAAGCAAAATGAGCACAGCGAGCGCAAGCAGCAAGGGGGGGATATATAAATAAATAAAAAGAAATTTTTTTAAAAAGTTATTCTGTCTTATTTTTTGAAGGAAAAAAAACAACTATAATAAGGCAGTGTAACAATATCAATCAGAAGATGACTTGGGAGATTTAGATGTCATATACTTAATCATCAGTGACCCCATATTGTCAATTCTAATGAACAGTTTTCATTAGTTTTTTTACAGCATTTGACATCATTGACAACATTGATGTGACAGTTAGAATTTTGTGAGTTCCAGGAAAGATTAAGTTCTTGAACTAATACATTCCTGTGAGTGTGGGGCCCTTTGACTGTATTAAGTTCAGTTAAGGGTCTTTTGATTAGATTATTTGATTCTATCACTTTAGGGCTTTTTAAAAAAATTTAATCAGTTTTTTGATACATATTAATAAAGCATACAATCTATCCACGTGTACATTCAATAATATTTGGTATAATCACATAGTTGAGCATTCATCAATTCAATCACCATTATAGTATTTTCTTTATTCCAATATTAATAGTAATAATTTTAAAAACACAGACAACTGTGCCACTTAATATTCACCTCTCAATCTCTAAGCTTCCCCTGCAATACATAGCTGCTATTTCATTTCTGTTGCTCTATTTATTTTGTACATTCATTTTTTCTTAGGCATTTTTTCAATTTTATTGATACATATTAATAAAGCATAAATTCATCTAAAGAGTACAATCAATGGTATTAGGTTTAATCACATGTTTGTGCATTCATCACCTCAGTCATTCCCAGAGCACTTTCGTTATTCCAGTAATAATAATAAACAAAAAGCAAACAAAACTTCACTCTCAATTGCTATCCCTTGCCTCTCCTGGCGTATATAGCTGCTATTCTTTTTCCTTCTCTCTAGTATATTTGTATTTATATTTTGTTAAAACAGTCATATATGCAATATCATCCATATTCGTGTTTTACATGAGGTTTTACTATTTTACACATTTCCATGTTACAGTTTTTAGCTTTCTTTCTAGTAACATACATGACCTTAGACTTTCCTTTTCCAACCATTGTCCTGCCCATACAATAGCACTGCTAGCTACAAACACCATGATATGCTTTAACCATTTCTATTCATTTCCAAAGATTTACAAACAACTTTTTAAACAATTCTGCACAGATTAACCTCAGCTTTCCATTCTCTAACCTCCTATTTTCTGGTGACCTATATTCTAATTATTATTATTATTTATTTATTTATTTATATATCCCCCCCTTGCTGCTTATGCTTCCTGTGTTCATTTTGCTTTTTGTGTTTTTTCTGTGTCTGCTTGTCTCCCCCTGCTGCGGCATCCCACTGAGTCAGCTCACCAAGCAGCGGCTTGCCTGCTCGCGGTAGCTTGCCTTCTCCAGGAGGCACCAGGAACCGAACTCGGGCCTCCCATATGGTAAACCAGAGCCTTACCAATTGAGCCACAGCTGGTTCCCTCTAATTATTAACTCTATGAGTTTACACAGTATATTTAGTTCATAATAGCACAATCATACAGTATTTGTCCTTTTGTGTCTGGCTTGTTTCACTCAACATAATGTCTTCCAGGTTCATCCATGTCGTCATATGCTTCACAACTTCATTTCTTTCTACTGCTGCATAATATTCCATTGTATACCACAATTTGTTTATCCATTCATCAGTTGATGGGATACCTGAGTTGTTTCCAACTTTTGGCTATCGTGAATAACACTGCTATGAACATCAGTGCAGATATCTATTCCTGTCACTGCTCTCAGTTCTTCTGAGACTATTTGTGTATTAAGTGATAAAGCAAATGAGCAATTGGTTGGTATCGTTGAAAACCAGGAGGTTTTCACAGTGGATGAAAGGAGAAGCAGACAAAATATTGACAAGATTAAATCACAATTCTAATTCTGGGTTTGAGTTGGAAATACCAATATGAATCTAAGAGGCATTTTATTTGCAAACAGCCAACAACAAACAATTTCCTAGGTCTGTCCACTAAAAAGGGCTAGAAACAATGATTAACCCAGTAGCAATGACATGTTACTGCCCAGAATGTGGTTTCTAAATAACATTTTCTAGTCAAAGAAAGCAAAGCTGATTCCAAGTCAGGGGCAGGAAGAATACAAGATTAATCTGGAATGTTATATTATAGAAGACTACTAAAGTGTCAAAAGGCCTCAAAAGCTAACCTGAAAAAGCTCCTATTGGCAAAAGATGGGACAGTTTGAAAGTATAATAACTGCATGGATTGAAACACATTGAATATATTTAAATCCATTTGTTTTAATGATATTTTTAAAACTTAGTCATAGACTAGAAGGGAGCTTTCTCAACATGATGAAGGGCATGTATGAAAAACCCTCAGCAAATGGGATAGTTGATGGTGAAAGACTGAAAGCGTTTTTCCTAAGATCAGAAACAAGACAAGAATGCCTGCTGTAACCACTATGTTTCAACATTGTACTGGAAATTCTAGACAGAGCAATCAGGCAAGAAAAAGTAATGAAAGACATCCAAATTGGAAAGATCCTTTGGAGGATGGACTGAGAATCAAGCATTTATCCTGATTTTCCTATACTGTCTAACCAAATCATTCATGAGAGGGAGCTTCTCTTTATAATTATTCCAGCTAATAAACAAAAACAAAATGATATAGTTAGACCGTAACCTTTTTGTTATAAACTCATGGATCTGGGCTGGGGATCAGGTCAGCAAACATTTCCAGCCAAAGGCCAGATAATAAATATATTAAGGTTGCAGAAAATATGTAAATAAATGGATGTGGCTCTGTTCCAATAAACTTTTTTTTTACAAAAACCAGCAGAGGGTCAGATTTGGCCTGTGGGCCATATAGTTTGCTGACCCTGATCTAGGCAATGCTCATCAAAGACCAGTAACATCACAAAAGAGAGGATCAGATGCTTTTCTGATGGAAGAACACAATGGTGCCTATGACATAGCCTTGTCAAAAAAAAAAAAAACCACCAAGTAAATAATTAAACCTAGCCTTTAGTTCCTCATCAAAGCTCTACCTTTAAGCATCGATTTACAGGAAATATAGACAGAACATATTAACCAACATTACCAATGTATATCCAGAAAAAATGCACATTATGAAAAACTCTAGAAGACAAATGACCCAGTAGTCTTAAAAAAAAACACACAAAACAACAGCAAAGGACAGTCTTTGAATCAAATATATTTAAAGGACATATCAACCAATGACAAGGCATATATCTCATTTTATCATGATTCAATAAACAAGCTGATACTTTTCTTCACACACATGCAAGTGACACTTTATAATACTGAAAATTATTGCTCATAATTTAGGGGTGTTACTGTTGTTGTCCTAAGCTCCTGCGCTAGGAGATCAAGAGTTGCACGCTGGGGAGCAGGGAGGATGGTCACCAATTTGGCCGCCTCAGTATTGTTTATAGTAATTTGGTCTGGTTGGCAGTTTTTTGGTTGATGCAGCATTTTAATCCCTCAGCTAGGGAGAGGCAGGGAGAAAGAAAGTGGGCAATTTCTACCTAAACCCCGAAATTGTGTGGCACTGTTTCAGAGGGAAGAAGATGTATAAGCCAACATAGTGTCATAATCTAACCACGTTCTATGTACCTGGAACAAATTCCATCCATATTTGGGCCTGCAGCTGATTATTCTCTTCAGTTTTTAGGTTGTTGAGTACATCTTTTTCTGAACATTCATGACTACTTTTGAAATAACATTTTTGTTTTAGTAAAAATAATAGATGCTAAATATTTTTAAATTTGGATAATACAGACGGGTACAAAGAAAATAGTAAAAAATCATCCACCGTCCTTTATCTGGTAAAAACCTTCATTTGGTATAAAAAACTTCATTAACTAGCCAACCTCTCTCCATTTCTCTCTATATACATATGTAGAAATAGGAAGATCTCAAGGTATATAGCTAGAAAAATAGATATATATGTAATAAAAATATAATATTAAAATGACATTGTATAAAATAGCAAAGTTAACTGTAACTAAAGCAAAATGAACTAAAATGAAAATGAAATAATTTCTCAGGTTCTGATGAGTGTGAGAGAAACATTTCTTCACCACATGTGGTCTTGCTCCTAAATTATCTTGTAGATTTAGAAAAATTGTGGAAAACATTAAGTGGCTGTAGTTATTATAAGATATATATTCTAACTGTTTTAATTATGCACAGAAAAATGGACTCCCTGCTATGACAAGATAATTAACACACTTCCTCCCACTCACCCTTCCCCCCTTTTTGTTAATGTTTTGGAATACTCCCTAAATGCGGGATGATTCTCTTGGTGAAATCTACATTAATTCTTTTAAAAACAACAAGGTCAAAATTTTAGGACCCCAAGAGAGAGCGAAACTAAAGGTTTCTCCCATTGTTCCCTTTACTACCTTCCATCTAAAACTGTGGCAAGCAGCTTTGACACCCCAGCACCGTTTCCCTCCCAGTCAAGCTTTCTGTTCAAGATTCTGAGCATTCCAGCACTGTTCCTGAAACAATGGGATGGACAGAAATGGGTTTGCCCACAACCCAAGTCACAACCAGCTGACTTATTTAGACAGTCCCTGGGCTTAAATAATGGAACATGATGCCTATCACATTTTCTTTACATTAGGGGCCCAGAGGCAAAGTTTGTATTGCTTTTTTTTCCTCTTCCTATTTCCTAAAAGAACTGTTAAAAGAGCAATTTTTGGACCCAGAAAGTAATCTCATAGGAACATAAAAATTATTAAATGTTCTTGTCCATTGTTGTAATGTATAATTAACCTTTCAGGAAGAAATGTACAGAGCTTTGTGAAACTTACATTAGTGAAAGGGATCACTGTTTTTACTTCATTTTATTATTATTATTATTTATTTCTTGGTCAGTTACATTTCATTGTCAAGTAGTTTTCTTGTAAAAAGAGGGTTTTATGGGTGGACTACTTCCTGAGTTCATGCATATTTGAATTATACCTGTCTTTAAACTTTAGTGACTTGAGTGGATATAAAATCGGGTATCACTTTCTTTTATAACACTTAGCTTAGCTAAAACAAAATTAACTCCATTATTTTCAGCCCTAAGTTTACTAATGTGAAATATGACACCGCCTGATTCCTCCCATCTTACTTTATCCCTTCTATGTGATTAAAGAATTCTTTCACTACCCCTGAAATTCAATGACATACAGGTTATGCCTCAATGAAAATATTCCCTATCATATTTGCTTTTAAATTCAACCTAGGGAAATTTAGTGTTCTTAAATTTATAATACTCTTTCTCTTTATCTGTTGAGATATCTGTTTAAGGAGATAAGCCTTTTGTTAGCTTTTCTTTGTTCTTCATATATTATTTTTTCTTAATTGTTTACCTTGTTTTTTCCTTCTGTACTCCTTGTGATTTGCTCAAGACTTTTTGCTCTTACATTGTTTTTAGCTGTCTATTCTGTTTCTTGCTCATTCTTATTTATTTGTTCTCTGATATTATTTTAGTTCTGTCTTTTTTTAGTGGCACAGTCCTTCCTTTGCATCCATTCTATTTCTTAAAAATGATTTCACTGATGGGAAATTACTATGAAGTTCATGTCCTTGTTAAGATGCTATCACAGAAAGTAGTTGCAGAGAATTTCCTTCCATTTCTTCAAAATTGATACTCTTAGGTTCTTTCTCTGTCTTATGAATGCTATTGTCACCTCTCTACCTATGTATCATTCCCTGGTGTATTTGTATAATATAAACAGCTTTCTTTAAAAATGTTTATTATAAAATTTTAAAATGTGAAAATAAAGAGTCTGGTATAATTACGGCACTTCTCTTTCCATCTTGAATCATCCTTCCTCCCTTTTCAGAGTCTTGTTTCTTCCCTGAGAACTATCGTGTGAGAGCTGCATATTGCTTTTATTGATTTCTCTGTTGCCTGAAGATGTAGAGAAATGGCATTGGCCTGCCGCTAGCTGTATGTTTCCATTACTGGAGGACATGGATTCTGTTTTGTCTTCTGAAGTCCAGTGGCGTGCCCAGTCCTGGGATTCTCATGTGGTCCAGAGTACCCCGTGACTGTGGGGGAAACTCTTGGTCTCAGATGCTCTCCAGTTCCACACATCTGTAGTCTTTCTGTGACAGGAAGAGGCTTCCACTCTCCAGGATGTCTCCTTGAATTGTGCCTGGCCTTCCTATCTCCACAATAAATATTCATGGCAATTATCAGAATTTTATTCACTCCCTTTCTGGGGCTTGGGGTCAAGGTTAGGGAGCAGTAACAGACTGAACCAGAATTTTCATTTCTTAACTTTTCCCATTGCTTACTGAAGTTTATGGCATGAATTTGTATGCATTTCCTTATATGGTTCTCGCTCTTAAATTTATTTGCAGCTCTTACTAATTCTTTTTTTTTTTCCCATCACACAATGTGTTACACAGTATATTTGGTTCATAGTAAAACATTCATACACTATTTGTCCTTTTGTGTCTGGCTTGCTTCGCTCAATATAATGTCCTCCAGGTTCATCCATGTTGTCATATGCTTTACGACTTCATTTCTTCTTACAGCTGCATAATATTCCATTGTGTGAATAGACCACAGTTTGTTTATCCATTCATCTGTTGATGGATACCTGGGTTGTTTCCAATTTTTGGCAATGGTGAATAATGTCGCTATGAACATCGGTGTGCAGATGTCTGCTCGTGTCACTGCTCTCAGTTCTTCTGGGTATATACCCAGTAGTCATATTGCCAAGTCACGTGGCAAGTCTATATTCAACTTCTTTAGAAACTGCCAGACAGTCCTCCACAGTGGCTGTACCATTCTGCACTCCTACCAACAGTAAATAAGTCTTCCTATCTCTCCACATCCTCTCCAACACTTGTAGTTCTCTGTCTTTTTAATACTGGCCATTCTGATAGGTATAAAATGATATCTCATTGTAGTTTTGATTTGCATTTCCCTAATCATGAGTGATGTTGAGCATTTCCTCATGTGTTTTTTTGCCATTTGTATTTCTTCTTTGGAGAAATGTCTATTTAAGTCTTTTGCCCATTTTTTAATTGGGTCGTATGCCTTTTTATTGTTGAGTTGTAACATCTCTTTATATATCCTGGATATTAAACCCTTATCAGATATTGGTTTCCAAATATTTTTTCCCATTGAGTTGGCTGCCTTTTCACCCTTTTGACAAAGTCTTGTGAGGTGCAAAAGTGTTTAAGTTTGAGGAGGTCCCATTTATCTAATTTTTCTTTTGTTGCATGTGCTTTCTGTGTAAGGTCCAAGAAACCACCACCTACTACAAGGTCTTGAAGATGTTTCCCTACATTTTCTTCTAGTAGTTTTATGGTCCTGGCTTTTATATTTAGATCTTTGATCCATTTTGAGTTGATTCTTGTATAGGGGGTGAGATAGGGGTCCTCTTTCATTCTTTTGGTTATAGATATCCTGTTCTCCCAACACCATTTGTTGAGGAGACTGTCTTTTCCCTTTAGTGTGGACTTGGTAGGTTTGTCAAAAACCAGTTGACTGTATAGGTGAGGGTTTATTTATGGGTTCTCAATTCTGTTCCACTGATTGATGTGTCTATCTTTATGCCAGTATCATGCCGTTTTGACCACTGTCGCTTTGTAATATGTTTCAAGGTCAGGCAGTGAAATTCCTCCCACATTGCTCTTCTTTTTTAGAATGCTTTTGGCTATTTGGGTGCACTTACCCTTCCAGATGAATTTGCTGATTGCCTTCTCTTATTCTCTAAAGTAAGCTGTTGGGATTTTGGTTGGTATTGCATTGAATCTATAAATCAGTTTGGGTAAGATTGACATCTTTATGATATTTATTCTTCCAATCCATGAACACAGAATGTCTTTCCATTTGTTTAGGTCTTTTAAAATTTCTTTTAGCATTGTTTTGTAGTTTTCTGCATATAGGTCCTGTACTTCTTTGCTTCAATTAACTCGTAGGTATTTGAGTCTTTTTGTTGCTATTGAAAATGGAATTTTCCCCCTGATTTCCTCCTCAGGTTGTTCAGTACTAGTGTACAAAAACATTACTGATTTTTGTGTGTTGATCTTGTATCCTGCCACTTTGCTGAACTCATTTATTAGTTCACGTAGCTTTGTTGTGGATACTTCAGGATTTTCTAAGTACAAGATCATGTCATCCACAAGTAGTGAGAGTTTTACTTCCTCTTTTCCTATTTGGATGCCTTTAATTTTTTTCTCTTGTCTAATTGCCCTAACTAGAACTTCTAGTACAATATTGAATAACAGTGGTGACAGTGGGCATCCTTGTCTTGTTCCCGATCTTAGAAGGAAAGCTTTCGACCTTTTCCCATTGAGTATGATGTTGGCTGTAGGTTTTTCATATATGCCTTTATCATATTGAGGAATTTTCCTTCTATGCCTATATTTTGAAGTGTTTTATCAAAAAGGGATGCTGGATTTTGTCAAATGCCTTTTCTGCTTCATTTGAGATGATCATGTGGTTTTTTTCCCTTCAATTTGTTAATGTGGTGTATTACATTGATTGATTTTCTTATGTTGAACCAGCCTTGCATACCAGGAATAAATCCCACTTGGTCGTGATGTATAAGTCTTTTGATGTGCTGTTGGATTCAATTTGCAAATATTTTGTTGAGAATTTTTGCATCTATGTTCATAGAGAGATTGGCCTGTAATTTTCTTTTCTTGTAGAATCTTTATCTGGCTTTGGTATTAGGGTGATGTTGGCTTCATAAAATGTGTTGTGTAATTTTCCCTCCTCTTCAATTTTTTGGAGGAGTTTAAACAGGATTGGTGTTAATTCTTTTTGAAATACTTGGTAGAATTCACTTGTGAGGCCATCTGATCCTGGACTTTTCCTTGCTGGGAGATTTTTGATGACAGATTCAATCTCTTTAAATGTGATTGGTTTGTTAAGTTCTTTTATTTCTTGTAGTGTCAGCGTAGGTTGTTTGTGCATTTCTAGGAATTTGTCCATTTCGTGTAGGTTGTCTAGCTTGTTGGCATACAGTTTCTCATAATATCCTCTTATGACTCTTTATTTTTGCGGGGTCAGCCATAACTTTCTCCCTTTCTGATTGTATTTATTTGCATCTTCTCTCATTTTTTCTTTGTTAGTCTAGCTAGGGGTTTGTCAATTTTATTGATCTTCTCAAAGAACCAGCTTTTGGTTTTGTTGATTTTCTCTATTGTTTTTCTGTTCTCATTTTCATTTATTTCTGCTCTAATCTTTATTATTTCTTCCCTTCTGCTTGCTTTGGGATTGGTTTGCTGTTCTTTTTCTAGTTTCTCTAGTTGTTCAGTTAAATCTTTGAGTTTAGCTCTTTCTTGTTTTTTAATATAGGCATTTAGGGCTATAAATTTCCCTCTCAAGACTGCCTTTACTGTATCCCATACGTTTTGATTCGTTGTGTTCTCATTTTCATTTGTCTCAATATATTTACTGATTTCACTTGCAATTTCTTCTTTGACCCATCGATTATTTAGGAGTGTGTTGTTCAGCCTCCATACATTTGCAAATTTACTTTTTTCCTGTCTATTATTGATTTCTAGTTTCATTCCATTATGATTTGAGAGGGTGCTTTGTATAATTTCAGTCTTTTTGTATTTATTGAGAGCTGAATTGTGACCTAACATGTGGTCTATCCTGGAGAAAGATCCATGGGCACTTGAGAAGAATGTATAACCCGCTGAATTTGGATGCAGTGTTCTGTATATGTCTGTTAGGTCTAACTTGTTTATCATATTGTTCAAGTTCTCTGTTTCCTTGTTGATCTTCTGTCTAGTTATTCTATCTAATGGTGTGAGTGTGGTATTGAAGTCTCCAACAATTATTGTAGAGATGTCTATTTCTCCCTTCAGTTTTGCCAGAGTTTGTCTCATATATTTTGGGGCACCCTGGTTAGGTGCGTAGATATTTATGACTGTTATATCTTTCTGGTGGATCATCGCTTTTATTAATATATAATGGCCTTCTGTATCTCTTATAACTTTTTTGCATTTAAAGTCTGTTT
>PVKH010000279.1:21064-42127 GCA_004027955.1 Chaetophractus vellerosus
TTATATTAGTATAGCTACCCCTGCTCTTTTCTGGTTACTATTCATGTGGAGTATCTTTTTCCATCCTTTCACTTTCAGCCAGTTTGTATCCCTGGGTCTAAGGTGAGTTTCTTGTAAGCAGCATATGGATGGCTCGTGTTTATTTATCCATTCTATCAGCCTGTATCTTTTGATTGGGGAGTTTAATCCATTCACATTCAATGATATTACTGTAAAGGCACTATTTACTTCCTCCATTTTATTCTTTGGTTATCATATGTCATTTTGTTTCTGTCAGTCTTTTTACCCTTTTGGTTATCCTTTCTGTTATTCTTTCTCCTATACTGTCCTCCAACCTTCTCTTTCCTGTCTTTTTCTTTCAGGTTCTAAGGCTTCCTTTAATATTGCCTGCAAAGGTGGATTCTTTTTTGCAAACTCTCTTAGTTTCTGTTTGTTTGTGAATATTTTATACTCACCTTCATATTTGAAGGACAGTTTTGCTGGATAAAGAATTCTCGGCTGGCAGTTTTTCTCTTTCAGTTTCCTAATTGTATCATACCACTGTCTTCTTGCCTCCATGGTTTCTGAAGAGAAATCTGCCCTAAGTCTTACTGGACTTCCCTTGTACATGATCGTTTACGTCTCTCTTTCTGCTCTGAGGATTTTCTCTTTATCTTTGACATTTGGCATTCTGAGTATTATGTCTTGGCGTAGGTCTGTTTGGATTTTTTTCTAATTGGGGTATGGTGTGCTTCTTGGACATATATGTTTCTTTCTTTTGTGAGGATTGGGAAATTTTCAGCTGTTATTTCCTCAAATACTCTTTCTGCCCCTTTTCCCTTCTCTTCTCCTTCTGGAACTCCCATGGCACATATGTTGTTGCGTTTTGTGTTGTCATTCAACTCTCTGAGCCCCTTTTCAATTTTTTCCATTCTTTTCTCTCTCTCTTCTTTTCTCTCTTCAATTTTAGCTGTTCTGTCTTTGGTGTCACTTATTCTTTCTTCTGTCATTTCGAGTCTGCTGGTGTGCCTCAAATGTGTTTTTGATCTCACCAATTGTGTCTTTCATTCCCATTAGCTCTGTTACTTTCCTGTTCAGGGTTTCAAATTCTTTGTGTTCACTCAGTGTCTTCTTGATGTCATTTATCTGTTTAACTATATTGTCTTTTAACTCATTACTTTGATTTTGGAAATTTGTGCTCAACTCGCTGATTAGTTCTCTCAAATTCTGCATCTCTTCTGGGACTTTGATATATTCCTTTTCTTGGGCCATGTCTTCTATTTTCTTAGTATGGCTAATAATTTTTTTGCTGGTGTTTAGGCATCTGGTTAAGATGTAGTTTATTCAGATGCTCAATCTCATTCTCTTTTATAGAGATTTAGTGGCAGGAGGCTGTGAGTTACCACAGCTCTTTGATTTTTGGCTCGACCTGGATTGTTAGGATTGTCCTGCTGGTTGCTCAGAACTGTACACTGGACCCAGTAAATCGTTGTAGAGTCACTTCCTACGGCCTTGGGCAGGGAGGCTATAAAGGCCAGAAAAAGCCTCTCCTACTTATTTTTAATTTTCTTATGTGTATTTCCTTGGTCTGCCAGGAGATGGCACTCTTTGGCAGCTCTCAATTCAGTGCCTGGTAGGAGTGTATTTGTTGTAACACAGACCAGATCAATGTGATAGAGCTTCCTGTCTGGAGGCTAGGAGCCTTGTAATTCAAATTTTCTCTGAGACAGTTCTACAGCCTTCTCTGGCAGCCTCCTCCCTTTTCCCTCAGCTAGGAAATATTTCCACACCCCTCTGAGTCCTCAACAATCAGTCCCTGTTAATAGAGAAGGAGATTTGGAGGGTTGTATATCTTTAGCCCCTTACAGGCTCCAAGGCATAAAATGGTGCAGCCCCACCCAGCCTGGAAGGGCTCTTGGGACAGAGCAGACCAAATTTGTGAGTCAAAAGCTGAATCAGCCTTAGGCTGTGTCCCTGTCTCTCCCCTTTCCTGAAGCTGTAGATCCCTAGAGCCCCCTTTGTCTGTAGTCACAGGCCCAGAGGCCAGAGAATTCTAGAGTCTTTAGTGTGGGGGAGGGTGCAGGCAGCAGCAGCCACTGCTGGTTCCAACTCAAGGTTCTGTTGTCTCCATTTCCCTCTTTTGTCCCTTTCTCCTTCACCTGCTGTCCTTCAAATAGAAATTCTGAATATCCCTATATGTATTAAAGAAATTGAATTCATAATTCAAAATCTGCCCAAAGGGAAAATTCAAACCCAAATAGCTTCATTGTTGAATTCTACCAACATTTAAGAAAGAAAGAATAATAAATAATACACAAACTCTCAGAAAATAAAGGAGAGGAAACCCCTCTCTAATCAATTTTTGGAGCTACCTACTTCAAGACTTACTATAGAGCTATAGCAAGCAAGACAGTGTCATATTGTCCTAAGTTTTGATTAAAAAATAGGGAGGCCAGAAAAAGTAGACCCACACAAGTATGTCCGATTTATTTTCAAGAAAGGTACCAGGGTAATTCAATGGAGAAAAGATGGTCTTTTTAAGAAATGGTGCTGGCAAAATCGGATAGCCATATGGCATTTACTTCATATTATGCACAAATATTAACATGAAAAGGACCTTAGACCCAAATGTAAAGCTAAAACTATAATAATCCTAGGAAAAAAAAATAGGAGAAAATAGTATAGGCAAAGATTTTAGACCCTTAACAACTATAATTATAAAGAAATATAGCTGTATTTTATAATTATAAATATGATGGATTGGACTTCATCAAAATTAAACACTTGGTCTTCAAAGGACACTATTAAGAATATAAAAATGCCAGTCAGTGTCTCAGAAAAATACTAATAATACATTTATTTGGCAAAAGACTGGTATAGAGCATATATAAAGAGATCTGATAACTTGATAAATAGAAAACAACTCAATTTTATAAAGGTGGTTGGAGAGCAAACAAACTTAACAGATGTTTAACAAAAGAGTATACAAGAATGGCCAATAAGCACATGAAAAGATGCTCAGCATCATTAGTTCCCAGGAAAATGCAAATCAAAATCATGCCGAGTTACCACTACACACCCACTAGAATGGCTAAATTTGAAAAGAATGATGACTCCAATTATTGGCAAGGATATAGAGCAACTGCAACTCTCACTTATTGCTGTGGAAATATGAAATGGTAAAACCATTTTGCAAAAATGGTTTAGCTGTTTTGTTTTTGTTTTTTTAAAATAAAGTTAAACATGTACTTGTCCTAAGACCAAGCAATCCACTTCTAGTTATTTCCCAAAAGAAATGAGACTATTTGCACATACTTGTTACACACACGTTCATAGTAAAAACAGGAAGCAACCCACATGTCCATCAAGAGGATGAGTAAATAAATTGGGATATTTTCACACAAGGGAATAGTGCTCAGCAGTAAGAATGAATGAGGTATGATGGATGCAACAACATGAATGGACCTCAGGAATGTTCTGTTGAAGGAAAGAAGCACATACTCATATAGACACAAAAGCACTGATGGAGTACATGCTGTGTGATTCCCTTTATATGAAATTCTAGAAATGTCAAAACCCATCTGTAGTGACGGAAAGCAGATCAGTGGCTGCCTGCGTCAGGAGCTGCGGGTGAACTCATCTGCAAATGGGCACAGAGCACTTTGGGAAGTGATGTTCCAAATCTTGATTGTGCTGGTCTGTATACATTTGTCAAAATTCATTGATGCAGTTTAGAAGGGTATCAGTTTGCTATCAGGATGTGCTATAATGAATGGAAATCATGCCTCAATACAGTTTTTTAAAAATAATATATAAGTATCTATGTTCTGCTTCAACCTTGAAACAAATTCTCAAATTTCACTTGTTAGAGAAATACATAAACCCTCATATTTTATCAGCAGTATCTAAAACAGCCACAAGATGGCGCTGTCACTCCGTGACCATATATATTTAATCTGTCAATTTGACATGGTTTATGATGTATATTTTCAGAGCGCAGAATTTGAACAGTGTGTGGAAGTCACGTCAGCATGAGAATGGGTACATAGGCTATATATTTTTTGTTTTCTTTCTTTGTATGGTAACATACTATATATGTTAGATTGGGAAGTTAATATTCCTATATAGATGTAGAAAAGAAATTCAGAAATGCCTGTGATTCTAAACTTCATTCATATAGAAATTAAAACAGTTTTCTTTTATTCCGGCAATGTTTATCCAAAATGCATGGCCAAAGCATCCATTCACGTAGCTGTCGTCAGATGGTTGCTCCTTTAGAAACAGAGCTATGTGAGGAATAATTATAATGTACTATAATACATGCTAGATAGGAGAGAGCAACTCACTTTGCCCGGATAGGACGGCAAGGTATGGCAGAGGAGTGGTGGTGTGTTTTGTCATATGAAGTGGTCATATGTAGCAGACCCAGCAGAGGGAGCACTATGTGCTCCGTGAACGTGAGTATGCTGGGCACGCAGGGTGAGTGGGGACACAGGCCAGGCTGAGACGTCTGCTACGGAACCTCAGCCGTATCTGTGCAGATGAGAGAGCCGTGCAGGGAGCTCAAGGGCACGGTTTTATTTTCTTTTTTGATAATTAACTATTGTGGTAGCAATGTGCAAGATGGTTTAAATAAAGGGAAAACTGGAGTCACGGGGGTCCATTTTAGAAAGTCTTTTGAATAATTCGGGCAAGAGTTTGAGTACCTCTATAAATATATTTGTTTCCAACCTTTTTCCAGGAGGGGTTTAAATTGGAAAGTCCTCAATTTGGTAGTATTTGGGGGTTGGAAAATGTGGCAGTTGATTTTAGAGGTATTTAAAAAGCAGTGCTTGATTATTTA
Source organism: Chaetophractus vellerosus (assembly GCA_004027955.1). Classification (NCBI taxonomy): domain Eukaryota; kingdom Metazoa; phylum Chordata; class Mammalia; order Cingulata; family Chlamyphoridae; genus Chaetophractus; species Chaetophractus vellerosus. The sequence continues at coordinate 25,887 of PVKH010000279.1, forward strand.
CTGATAGACCATACATTTGATTGAAGCTATAGCAAAGCAAGGGAAAGAAAGAAGCTTCATTTACTTTTTCAGAATGTCTCAACCAAACACTCTAAAAAGAAGCTATCTGCTTACACATAAGTTTTTGTTTTTTTTTTTTAACACCACCCTAGTTAGGTGGTGTTAACAACAAAATTTTATCGGCTTATTGGACATGGTAATAAAGTTGGCGAGTGATGAGTCTAGTGATGGTCTAGACTGTCCTCCATCCTTTATTTAGTTTAGCTCATTTTAGAACTAAAATGTGCCTCCCTGTGACTTTCATGCATCCATCAAGTTCTGCCTCTGACACTACCCACAACAAATCACATCCCAGTTTCACCTGAGGGCCCTTCCTGTAGTTGAAGTTATTGTCCTCAATACCTTCTTTTCCAGGGGCTTCTGGGAGTATTATCTAATCTACGTAATTGTCGTCTACATTCAATCACTATGCCAACATCTCCGGAGCTTTTAAAAGACAGTCAGCTCTGTTTGTTTCTATTGTGGTTGCTAACTAAAGTAGAAAAGATAAATAGCTCACAATCAGTAAGATATTTTATCAGGGAGACACATACCTACTACAATTCGTTACTTACCAATGGAGCTGTCTGAGAAACTGCCTTACCTTTCCAAAGAGTTCTTTCCCTTTCTCTAACAGCACTTTGATTTGTGTTTCAGACAGTCAGCCTTTAGAGGGCAGTGCAGAAGCATAAATACTCTAATGCATCAGGGTGATGTGGGAAGTGCCTTTGGAATCCTTTGGTGGGCCTTGGAGCAGTGTGGTTTTAGTGAAGGAACTGATGAGATTTTTTACAAAAGGGGATTATAACTAGATTATTAGCGAGCACCAGGAAACGTTCTATCAAAAGTGAGGGCAAAAAGGAAATGTGTACATTTCTAGAAGCCATCTGATTGATTCTGGATATTTTGCTTAAAACATTGCTTAGTAATGTCAGAGTCTTTCCAATCAAACTAACTCTTCTGAAGTTCTGAAGATAACAACTACAACCTGTGAACTCAAGGTACAAGGCAACTATATGTAGTCAGTGGAAAGAGAAGAAAAGCAGGCAGATTCTAGAGGGAAGTTGATACTTGGAAGAACAGGTAGCACTGGGTGAATTTCCCATTTTTATGGATTTTAGCCTGAGAGCAGATCCCAATCTGTGGCATAGAGGATGGCCAAAGTCCAGATGGTAAACCCCATCTTACTGGCTAGAAGAACTAGAGAACATAAAGACAACCAAAGTAACTAGAAAGTGAGGGGGCGGAGGGTAGCAAGAAAGAGAGAGCCAGAGAAAGGAACCACAAATTCTGTGCATAAAGTGTGTCTAACTCACCAGCTGACCCCTGAACCATGGCTGGGCAGACTTCCAGCAGCTAAAGCCAAAAGGACTGAACAGGAAATTTCAGTTTTCACCAACCAGGGGAGGCAGAGTTTAAAGTTTGAGATCAACCTAGTTAAATCCCTGATTAAAAAGTTCTTTTTAAATCCAAACTCTTCTGAGGAAAATAACAGAACTCTAAATCCCTATAATGTATCATTTTGGATCCAGTCCAAAATTATTCTGCATATAAAGAAACAGAGAATTTTGACCTATACTCAAAAGACAATCAGCAGAGACTAACCCCAAGGTGACCCATACGTTATACTTACCAGAAAAGGATTTAAAAAGCAGATATTATAACTATGCCTGGGACAGCCAAGGAAAATATGCTTATAATTAATGAAAAGAGAAGAAATCTCAGTAGAGAAAGAAACTAAAAAATAAATTAAAATTCTAGAATGTAAAACAAATCTGAAAAAAATTCATTGTATATGCGTAATAGCAGATTAGAGATGATAAAGAGCCAGTGAACTTGTAGATAAACCAATAGAATATATCTGACCTTCAGAACATAGAGAAAAAAGATGTAAAATTAATAGAGCCTCAGAGACTGTAGAATAAGACCTAACATTTGTGTAATTGGAGCTGCAGAAGGGGAAAAAAATGGGTTGGAAGAAATAGTTCAATGAATAGTGGCAGGAAATTTTCCAAATTTGGTTTAAGACATAAATATTCAGATTCAAGAAGCTCAGTGTACTGCAAGTAGGATAAATACAAAGAATGTTATGCCTAGAAATATCATCAAATTGCTAAAATCCAAAGGTTAGAAGAAAAGCCTGAAAGTAGTGGGAGGGGGAAAACAACAGATTAAATACAGGTTAACAATACCAAGGACCTTTAGCATGGAGGCTAGAAGACCGTGGAATAACATACCTAAAGTGTTGAAAGAAAAATCATTGCAAACTCCAAATTCTATTTCTAGTGAAATTAATTTTTGAGAGTGAATATGTAATAAAGACATTTTTAGAAATAAACCAAGAAAATTTGTCACCAACAGATCTGCACTACAAAAAATATTAAAGGAAGATCTTCAGGTTAAATGGAAATGATTGATACTAGATGGAAACTTGGATCTTCAGGAATAAATGAAGAATACAGGAAATGGAAAATATCTGCATGAACATAAATGATAATTATTTTCTTCATTTCCTTAAAATACATATGACTACATAAAGCAAAAAATGTAACATTGCATTATGGGGTCTATAACATATATAGATGAAATGCAAATAACAAAGCCTTGGGAGATTGTATAAATAGATCTATAGTGTTGCAAATTTTTACATTTTGTGTGAAATGGAACAAAATTAATTCTAAATAGATAGTTAAAAGTTAAGGATGTATATTGTAATCCCTAGAACAATCACCAAAAAATGCAGAGAGGCATACCTAAAATGCAAAATAATAAACTAAAGAGGAATTGTAAAATATATTCAAATAACTGAAAAGAAGGGAGATAAAGAGAAACAGGAACAAAAATTCAAAGTAACTAACAGAAAATAGATAATAAAATGGTACACCTAAATCCAACCATGTCAAAATTACATTATATGTTAATTAACCAAACACTTCAATGTAAAGACAGGGATCATCAGAAGGATGAAAAAGGAAGATTCGATTATGTGCTGTCCACCAAAGAAGCATTTTAAGAATAAAGGCACAGATAGGTTGAAAGTAAATGAATGGGAAAAGAAGTCTGTAAACAGTAGGCATGAAAGAAGGCTGGTGTATCAATATTGATATAGATCAACAGACTTCAAAGTGAAGCATTTTACCAGAATTAAAGAGGGACATTTCATATCGATACAAATATCAGTTCATCAGGAAGACAGACTCTAACAATCACAGATATGTATGCACCTAATAACAGCTTCAAGTTGACAGAAGAAGAGCAAAACTTGATAGAAAAGAGAGAAATAGACAATTCCACAATTGAAAATGGAGATTTTAACACTCCTCTTTAAGCAATTGGTAGACCAACTAGACAAAAAAAAAATTGTAAACACATAGAAAATCTTAACAACAACAAAAAAAAACTAGTAAAGAACAAAAATTGATAAGTTGAACTGCATCAACACTGCACATTTCTGCTCATTAAAAGCACCATTGAGAAAGTGAAAAGCCAAGCCATAGACCGGGAGAACATTTTTGCTGTATTTTTCTAGTATCCAGAATATACGTAAAACTATACATCAATGAGAAAACTCAATTTTTAAAATGGGCAAAAGATTGGTACATATAGAAAATGCCAATAAGCATGTGAAAAGATATCCCACATTATTCAAAAGGGAAGTGTAAATTGGAGCTACCATGAGATACCACTAAACATCTGGCGGAATGGATAAGGCGAAAAAGGCTGACTATACCGAGTGCCATCAGGATGAGTCGGAACTGGAGCTGTCATACAAGGCCAGTTGGGAATATTAAGTGAGTCAGCCCCTTTGGAAAATTGTCAATTTCTAATAAAAACATGCACTTACTAGATGACCCAGCAATTCCACTACCCAAGAGAAATGAAGAGATATGTCCATAAAAAGATTTGTACAAAAATGTCCGTAGCAACTTTAGTCATAATAGCCCCAAACTGGAAACAACCCTGAGTCCAGAAGCTCAACAGATAAAGAAATTGTGGCTATCCATACAGTGGAATACTGCTCATCAATAAAAGGGAACAGACTATTGATACACATACCCTGGCTGCGCCTCAGTAACTTCAGGTTGAATGAGGGAAGCCAGATACAAAAGAGTACATATCTTATGATTCTAGTTACATGAAGCTAAAGGGCCAGCAAAACTAATCTCTTGTGATAGAAGTTGGAATAGTGGTTGATTCTGGGAACTATTTACTGGGAAGAAGCATAAGGGAATTTTCTGGGAGGATGGTTCCATAGTTATTTAGACATGTAAGAACAAATTTTGCGCTAAATATCTGCTTTTTATTTTACGTAAATTGTACTTCAAATTAAAAATAAAAACAAAACAACTGCAAATATCATTGCATACTAAGGTGCTAATCTACCTTGCTAAAATTCCGAGAAAGCCTTTACCTAGGAATTGTCAGAGCCCCCTAAGGAGATGCATTAGCAAACATTAGGCTACCAGCAGTTATTTAAAACCAAGAGGAAAACATTTCATCCTTTTACACCTGGAAGCAGGTTTTGCCAAAGGAGACATCTGAAAGCTTGTCCTAGACACAGAGCGCTTGCAGGCCTGGTGAAGGCCTTGGTGATTGAAAGGGTGTTAGGAGACCCTGAGAGGTGGAGTGAGCTATGAGAGAGCACTGAGGAGAAATATTATTTGCCCAGAGCTGGCCCCACTAAAACAGTGTGGACACCTGCTGACCGACCCACTTAAGTCCACACACGGCCACCGCCCTGGGAGGCACCAGCCATCACTGGTAGGACAAAGGTTTGCTTTCACCTTCCACTGTGTGAAGTTCTTCGTTGTTCTGAAGGGGTGTGGATACTTCCACCTGTCTCTAGAAGCTTCCAGCCACCTTCTGGAGAAACAGCTGCTTTCCTTGGTGTAACTCCATTCCCACTGAGTTCCTCATTATATCACTCTTCCAGTGAATCTCCCGCCATGGTGGTTCGTATTACCCCCCACCTCCTTTTCCTCCATTCCGTCTAGGAACTTGTCTGATTACGGCTGCTTAAAGTGCTTTCTCATTCTCCTCAAGCTGAGGCTTCCCTTTGCACTTACACCACACAAAACTGGGGATTATGCACAGTAACGCAGACACTGGACTCTCCCTAAATCCCCCTTCTGCTGCTAGGTTCTCTGGGCTGTGGGAGATGTGTGTGGAATTTGGAGTCAGGCAGCCCCAGGCAACTACCTGGTTCTTCTCCTGACAGTTGTCTGTGATGCCTGGAGCATGTTATTAAATCCCTCTGGGCTTCCAGATAATAGAGAAATACACCCCTGCCTGATAGGTTTGCTTGTGAGGATTTAGCAGGTAATGTGGCAGTGTCTCTACGTAAAAGTGGAGTAAATGACTAGTTTACTTCCCACTTCGATTTTGTGCTTTTCCTGGGACTCTGCACCTAATTCTCAGCTCCTGAGGTAAATTATAACAGCAAACCTCCCAGTCAGTAAGGGGCTCTGGCCCTGAACTTCTGTGAAGGGCTGTGGGCTTGCTTCTCACAAGCTTGGTTAGCTTCCCACCCCCTTTTATAAATCCAGATTTGATTAATAATCTGCCACATTTTGCAACCAGCACTAGCTGGCTGGGCTCAAGGAGCGCCCAGAGGGGCCGCTACAGCAACTCCAGCGTCCGCCTCCCAGGGGTGGTTCAGAATCTCGCCTTTCTCCTGGCTGCCTGTTCACACTAGACTCGAGTCTTCGTTAATCTTTATTCCCTGTTGCCACCTGTATTTTCTCAGTCGCTACTTTTCCATGACTTTGAATGATCGTGCACCAGTCATTCACAGGACAGCAGTCTGTCTCTGTCCAGGTGTCCTCCACAATATGGCTTTCCTTACCTCCCGCATCCAATGGCCATGCACCTGGAAGCCCTGTAGACCAGCCCGTGTGGTCCCGTAACCTTTCCTCCCCTGGACCACTGCAACAGCCTCCTAAGCAGTGCCCTGTTTCCATTCACGATGCCTGCATGCCACTCTCACTTGTAAATATGCTTATCAAATCTGGGTCTCTACGTGTATTGTCGACTGTGCCTGGAACGTTCTTTACTGGACTGTCTGCCTTTCATCGTTCCCTCACTAGAGTTGCCCTCACCCACCCACAGGGCCTCTCCAGGCCATTGCACTGTTTTGTTTTCTTCAGAGCAACTTACCACTATTGGAAATGGCCTTTATCTGTTTATTTGTTGCAGTACCATTTTTGGAATTTTTGGAATTTATTGAAGAAATGCATTCTTGGAAAGGGGGGTCCTCCAGAACCAGGCAACCAATATTGGCCTGTCCCTCTATGAAGCTAACTTAAGTCTCTTACCATGCTGTCTGCTAAGCTACCAAAGGGGAGAAGAGGGGAGTCCCCGGGGCCATGCACATTTGTCTCTCCTCACTATGACAGGGACTTTGTCTATCTTGTTCACCACCAAAATAGTACCAGGCACATAGGAAAGATACCAAACTATTTTTTGAATGCATGGCAGGAAAACAGAATAAGTAATGATGAAATAAATGACATAAACAGAACTAAAATTTAGAAGGAAAGATCTTATTAACTTGAAAGTGTCTTGGTAGTGGGCTGAGACCTGATGGTACATGAGTGTCTCAATTTATTGCAGCAAACTATAACCCAGGGGGGAAGCCACAGCTGGAGGCACTGATGACTCCTGCTACTGGGGCCCTCCCATTGTCTTTACATGTTAACCTCGGGCGGTTCAAAGCTTCATTTACAGAATTCTAACCATCGAGTTGACATGCCTTGTGCTTTTGATAATTTTCAAATATTTTGGAATCACTATCTCTTAAATCACTGATGCAGCCTTTGATAATGGCATGGAAGTTTCACGTTCATTTTCATAAGCTTGAGATCTTTGGAGACATGTTTAAAGTGTTCTTACTACCAAGAAAATCTTTTTCCCCCTGTTCTCAGACTGTTTTGTTCATCTCAGCCCAGGGTCACAGTCTGTTCTGGATTGGTTTTGGCAACAAGAGTGATAATGAAGTCATTTCCTCTCTGACAAGGTCAATGTTGGTAGTATTTACTGCATCCCAGTCAGCTCTAAATTAGCAAAGGAAGAAAAAGTATATGGTGAGCTAAATCCTGAGGAGTATGACTGGTACTTCAGCATAAAAATACTCATTAAGCACTCGATCAAATTTGTCCCTCAAAGATTTCTCCTTACAGGAAACTTCCCTAAGGTTTACGTCAGCATTCTAGATAATGGAGAAATTACACCAAATAGTTCAGTATGTTTTTCTACAAATCAAGTAATCTGCTGCAATCATTTTAAAGCAATTTTCTTAAACCAGTAATCAGTTTAAGACCATCTTAAACTCTGTTAAATTTTACACCCTTGACTACTCTCTCCTTAATATTCTTTCTGGCCAAAAAGCATCATCTTTCCCAGTTTTTCTTCTACTCCCTTTCTGTGCTGCTTCTTTTTTTCTAATTTTTTTTTATTTTTTATTTTTTTATTTTTTTGGAGAAGAAGATTTACAGAAATAGCATACAGAAAATTCAGAATTCCCCTATACATCCATTACAAGGGCTTCTAGTATTTTTTCTTTCTTTGGTCACCTCGTAAGCAGTAGTGATACTCCAGGGTAAACCCACTTCTCTTCTTACACTTTCCATGTTATTTTACTTCCTCTAATCACACGGCTTCAACTTTCACTTAACTATAGGTTTCAAGCCAAGCTTTTGAATAACCCTTGTCGCCATGTATGAAACTACACATCTCCACTTAACTGTTCTGCACGGACCTCAAGCTCAACTCATCATGTCCCAGCTGTCCCACACCTAAGCTTTGTGTTTTCTTGATTTTAATATTGATGAGCACCACCCACTTTTCCAGTCCATAAGCCACAGGCATCTAACTAGATTCCACCCTCTCCATCACCACTTTCCTTATCCAGCCATCTGTTTCCCTAACGTCCTCCCATCTTTTTCCTTCCTCTACAACTTTGTTCGGATCTGACCAGAATTATTCCACCCTCACGTCTGAGCTACTGCTCAGCCGTCCCTCCACATTCACAGCAGCTCAGAGCAGCAACCCTGAACCATCAGGTCTCTTCATTCATCCCAAGGCCACTCCAGACTCTTGTGTGAAGTGGGCTCTTCGTTAGGATTTGAATTGTGCCCCCAGAAGACACATTCAATCCTAAACCCCAGTCCCGTGAATGTGCCATTATTTGGAAATAGGGTCTTTGAAGATGTGCTCAGTTTAGATGACAACATCTGGATTAGGGGGGGCTGGTCCAGTGTGACCCGTGTCCTTGTGAGAAGGTGGCAATGGGACTGGACACTCACAGGCAGAGGAAAGAATGCATGACAGGACTGAGGCAGGGCACACCGTGGTTTGCCCACAAGCCGCCGCCAGAGGCCAGGAGAGAGGCATGGCGCAGGTTTCAGAGAAGCCTGGCCCGGCCAGCACCTGGATTTCATACCTCTAGTCTCCAGATCTGTGCACAACCCACTTTCAGTTGTTTTACGCCACCCAGTTTGTGCTGCTTTGAGACAGCAGCCCTAGGAAACGAAGGCACTCTTGAATATAAATAAGGCCCTAACTTGATTTTACTTAAATTATAGGAAGTATTTAGAGATAAAAATCACATTATGCTAACAAGTCTTTCTTATATATAAAGAAAATATGAGAATTTGGGAATAAAAAACATGGAAGTAAAAGATATGAACCCTGATCTTGGCAGAATGAGCGGAAAGACCAAGGTGAGATTGGCCTGGTTTCAAACTTCAGCTGCATCATTTGTTTAACTCTGGGAAAAAACATTTAAATTCTTTGAGCTTTGGTTTCCTCATCTGTAAAATGTAACTAATAATCCCCCACCTGAAGGGACATTTTGATAGTTAATTACTATCATATGTAAAGTTTCCATCCCAGGGACTTGTACATTGTAGATTCCCATCAAATCATGCCTGTTGTTATTTAGGAGCACAGGACATTTATACTTGAAAAGTTAAATAAAAATAATAGCTTTAAATAGCAGTTTAAGAAAATCACAATAGGATGCCACGAAGGTACCCACAGTATCTGCCAAAGAGTCGTGCTGGCAGCATTGATAGGAGAAGCCCAGATTGTGTGGAAAGGGGGGAGATTAGAGAGAGACAACCCTGAGGCTAGACGTAGCAGGATGAGACACAAAATGCCGTCTGGCGCCTCAACTCCCGAAAAAGACTGCTGTGCGGAGTAAGAAAAGGGAGGACGGTTTGTGGAGTTTTCGGGTATTTAAATAAAATCAGCCTAAGGCCAACCGCCATATCCTTCTCGCCTGTGTCCTGTAACGTCTAAGTTTGAAAGTATTTTCCAGCCACTCCCAATTATCCCAATTGTGATGCATTGAGGAAAACAGATGAATAAGCCTTCCCCAAGGTGCCACCCCCGGCTGGTGAGGAGGGTGAAGATGTCTAGAAATTGCCATGTACATCTACTGCAAACAAGACTAAGAGAGTTCTTACTTGGTTAGGGATTTGGGAGGCCATTCAGTCCAACATCTCATTTTACAGAAAAGGAAACCCAAGCCCAACTGGCTGAGTTGAAGAGTCGCAGCTCCTGAATGGCAAAGCCAGGCGGGGAGCCCAGACCTCTCTGTCCTCGTCCAAAACTTTTTTCCACCACACCACAGCTGCTTCTTTACAGTACTGAGGTTTTGGAAGTTTACTCATTCAAATGCAAATGTTTTGTCTCCTTCTTCATTGGGACTTTTTTTTTGGGGGGGGGGTCTTATTTTGCAAACGGGTTTGCTGTACAGAGTAAAATGAGTGTGGACTAGGAGATGTTAAAACCATCTACCTCCTTTAAAGCGTCATTATTTTCCCCTTTTTTCTATTTACAATTTGGAAAACTTGCTTCTTTTTTGTCTCACGGCTTGAATTGGAGGCAGCAGCACATAAAACTTGATTTACTAGTGGATGACACAAGTAGCGAGGGTGAGATTAATGAAATCAATGTAGCTCACGGGAAGTCTTCCCCATTTCCATTCCCACCCCTCCTTGGGATATAGTCCAAGGATTGTGTTGCTATAAGACAATGCTGCAGCTGGGTGGTCTCACAAAAGCTAGCGTATCTGCAGCTTTGAGAAGGCGAGAGAGGCGGTGGGTCATCCAGCATCACACCACCGAGGATAAGTTGTGATCAACATGGATTTTTTTAGATTTATTTGTTCCCCCCCTTTGCCACTTAAACTCACTGTCTGCTCTCTGTGTCCATTCGCTGTGCGTTCTTCTGTGTCTGCTTGTCTCCCTTTGTTGCGTCATCTTGCTGCGCCATCCGCGGGCACAGGCTGTCAGCTCTCTGCGGGTGCAGGCCGGCTTGTCTTCACCAGGAGGCCCTGGGAATTGAACCCGGGGCCTCCCATATGGTAGACGGGAGCCCAAGCGATTGAGTCAGCTTCCAACATGGATCTTAAGAAAACCTCTCATCCATCCCTTCACCAATTACTACTTTCCGGGCATTCTGTTAGGTGCTGGGGATATACTCACCCCGCCCCTTAGTCTAGAGGAGGGGACAGTCAAGTAAATGAGCAATTAAAATGCAGTGTGACAGGTGCTATTTCAGGAGTAGGAAGAAACTTAGATTTTTAACACAACAGAGCATCGTCTAACCCCATCCTCCAAGATTGGTGAAGACTTTTTGGAAGAACAACATTTAAGCAGAAACCTGAATAATAAAGGAGATTGTATAGTAAAGAGAAGAACAGAAAATGTTCCTGGCGGAGGAGAGCGTACATCCCAAGGCTCACAGGCAACAGAGAAGATGTGACGTGCAGGGAAGTAGCAGTGAACAGAGTACGCGGCTGAAGCACCCTGTGAGGGCAGGAGGGTGAAGGAGGAGGGGTGAGCGGATGGAGCGGCATCGAATGCCACGCAAAGGATCTTCCTGTCATTGCAGGATCTGCACCTCCCAGAAAGCAGTGCCTGCCACCTCCTTCCCCGTAAGCCTGGCCTCTTGATTCTTTGGGGGGTTATGGTATGATGGTGATATAGGGAGAGTGGTGGGGGTGAGGTAAGCGAATGGGATACGCTCCTGGCCACATCAGAAAGAAGTTCCTGAGTGGGGGCAAGAGGGCAGCATGGTTTTCTGGTTGCTTCAGACCCTGTAGCTTGGAGCTGGGGCAAGATGGCGACAGACATGGAATTAACTTCAGCTGCGCATCACAACGGCATGTGCAAGTAACTTAAAAGAGATACCATTTATTTCCCTTTCTGTGAAAGCAGCCTGGTTAAGGCTGCTTCCTGTTATCTCCAGGCCAGTCGAGCCTTTTGCTTTCAGAGCACAGTGATCCTGCATGCTACGGACTGGAGTTTTTAGCGTGCTCTGTGGCCCTGTAGTTGACAGAAATGTCTGCCACCTCCTTTATTAAGTAACTGTGGTGTTCCTAGCAATGGTTACTATAATTTCCAGTGCCGTTGCATACTTTGTGAAAATTTTCTTTTATATATATGTTTTTTTCATTATTCCCCCCTCCCCCTCCCCCGAGATGGCTCCCTTGCCTATCTGCTGGTTGTCTGCTTGTCTTCTTTAGAAGGCACCAGGAACTGAACCCCGGACCTCCCATGTGGGAAGCGAGTGCCCAAAGGTTTGAGCTACTTCCTCTCCCTGCTGGTTGCAGCGTCTGCTGGTTGCAGTGTCCTGCTCGTTGTGACGCCTTCTCGTTGTGGCATCTACTCATCTTTGGGAAGCACCAGGAACTGAACCTGAGACCTCCCATGTGGGAGGTGGGAGCCCAATTGCTTGAGCCACATCCACTCCCTATTCTTTATTTTTTAGCTTTTTAATTTTTAAATAATTTCAGGTTAACAAAAAGTTTGCAAAAACATTACAAAGAGTTCCCATATACTCTTCTCCCAGCTTCTCAAAATGTCTCCATAGTGCAAAGATCAAAACTATATTATTGATATAATAATATGAAAGCATCTGTAGACCTGATTCAATGTCATCGACCAACAAGTGTTATTTTCCTTGTTCAGGATCCAGTCCAGGACAACAGCTTGCTTAGTTGTCATATCTGCTCAGTCTCTACCAATCTGGAGCAGTCCCTCAGTCCTTTTGTCTTCCATGATCTTGAGATTTTTAGCTAGTACTAGTCAGTTATTTGGTAGAAAGTCCCTTGCTCTGGGTTTGTATGTTTCCTCATGATGAAATTCAGGTTATGCATTTTTGGTAAGATACCACAAAAGTGAGCTTATACTTTTAAATGCATCACGTCAGGAGGCATGTCATATAGATATTTCTCAAATATGAGTGATTTTAATTTTAATCTCTTGGTTAAGGTAGTGTCTGCCAAGTTTCTCCACTACAAATTTATTACTCTGCAATTATTAATTATCTTATGGGGCGATACTTTTTGTTACTATGCAAATATACTCATTCTCATCATATTTTCCCCCTACTAATTTAGCACTTGTTGATGATTCTTGTCTGAAACAGTTATACTGTGGTGTTTGCCACATGGTAATTTTTGTTTGGTCTTTAAAGTGCCTTTGTAGGTACAAAATCTAATGTTGGACTTGAGACTATCAAGTGTTGACTCTCCTCAAACCAATCCCCTTCCGTTGGTCCTGGACCCTGTAAGGCCAGCTTTACCAACCACAAACCACTCCACAGTTGTCAAAGCCAACCACAGGGCACCTGTTCCAGAAAATCACACCCTGCTTGAACTCTTCTATCCCTTCTGGATCTGAGATTCCAGACTTTATTATACTCTTTGCACCCTTTTGGTTCAGTGGCCCATTGAATCTCCACTTCGGTTTATTAAAACTTTACTTCCTTCTTGATTCTTAATTCCACATAGTCCTCTGATTCTAGAGTCCATCACAGCCTTAAGCACACAATTCTCTCTTCTAGGTCAGCTCTGTAAAACCCCACGCATTTTCTGAAGCTTTCTATTACACTTTCCCTCCAGAAGAGTAAGAGTCAATATTGGACAGATTATTCAAATACTTGGGAAACTTGTGGACACAGTCAAATCAAATAAGTAGCAATTTTGTCCTAAAAAAACTACCCTTTGTGCATTGATTATCAGCAAGGGGGTGATAGGGAGTTAAGGATAAGGGTGTACAAGCAAGTCCTGCTGGGGGGTATATATCATCATCTCCGGGGAGAGCTGGGAATGCTATTTTTATGTATATCAGAAAAGGCTGATAAAAAAAAATAGCGAGAAAAAAACGAACAAAACAAAACAGTGCTGTAGCACACTTTTCAAAATCTGTTTATGCGTATAAATGAGAAACAAGTTTGGTGTCAGGGGGACAAGCTGGTCTCAGCAACTGCAGTAGAAGAAAGCAGGAAAATGACAACAACAATAATATTTTTATTGTGTCCTTACTATATGCCAGGCCTCTTAACAAATGCTAACTCAGTCTCCACAACAACCCTATTTCGTAGGAACTCTTACTGTCCTTATTTCAGAAGTGTTGATTCAGAGACGTGAAGTAACCAAAAATCACTCAGGGCAGTAAATGTATGGAGGAGGGACAACACTCCACCCGAATCTGGCTCTGGAGCCCCCACTCCTGACCACTCACAAGCCATGCTCTGCAATGAAACGATCCCCAGGTTTTCTGTGACACCTGGACTGCCAGCCCAAATGTGACCGTGTTGAGGAAAGTGGCCAGTGTTGTTGGACTAGAGCTGATGATGACCCAGTGCTGGCCATCCAGGTTCTAAGTGGCCATAAGGGTGCCCTCCTGATGGCCTGAACCCACTTGACATGCCCCCGTTGACGTTATTCTACCATCCTGGACACCCCTGGCTTCCTGCCTATGCCAGGGACAGACCACGGCTTCCTTGGCAATGGAAGCTATCACTTGGTCTCCTGCACCCCATTATGTGCAGCACCCGCTCGTCCCCGTTCTCACCTAAGGACTAAGTCTACCTGTAGGATCCTGGTCACTTGGGACCTGAAGCACATAGAATAATTTATGAACAGAACACAGGGGCTTATACCCAGCCAGAGAGAGCAAAGAAAGAACAAAAAAGGGGCTGCAGACACCAAAAGAAATAGAAGAGAGGAGAGGAAGAACCAAGGCTGATACTCAGCTCATGGGCACTGATGTGACCATACTTTCTGTGAAGTTTTAAAATATTTCCATACTGGTTGGGAAATGACCATTTCCTCAAGCTCAACCCCTTCCCAATACCTGTCTCCCCAGGCACCTCCTTCCTTCCAGCAAACAAAGGCTTAGTGTCTGTTTTGTCCTGATTGATTGGTGTCTGAAGCATAGCCAATGATAAATATTCTCAGTGTTAATCCTGGAGAGAACTAATGCTGAAAATTTGGCAACAGTACAGACTTTTCTCCCCCTTCCATTATTTTCCCCCAGGGAAGAATTTATGAGGAACACAATTCTCCGTGTAAATACTGCTTCACTGGACACCTTTCATAATGTTACTCTGATACTGAAGATTGTGCTTTCACTTCCCATCCTTGCAGAAACACCCAGCAGAGAGGACTTTCAACTCAAATTCCCCTTGGCCAGTCCACATGGCCTGCTCCTTAGAAAATCCATCTTCTTGCGATGAGAGGCACTACACAGCCAGGGCTTCTTCTCCAAAATGGCAGTAGAATGCCCAGGTGTTTATCCATTGGAAGAGGAGGGAGGCACTCACAAACTCTGAGGCTCATGTGGCTCCTTGTTTGAAAGTAACAGTACTTTCATGTTTCTCTTACACAGGAACGTGTAACAGAAGCACCATTCAGCCAGCAGACAGGAATTAAAAACGCCTTCCAGTCATCACATCTGTCTTACAAAAGACATTAAAAGAGATCTGACTCAGGGCCAGCTGTAGCCCAGTGAATAGGGTGCCGGTATACCACATGGGAGGCCCCAGGTTCGGTTCCTGGCGACCTCTCTGAGCAGGCAGACGGCCTTGAGAGAGGCAAGCCACCGTGGGCGGGGCAGAGCTGCCGTGGGCAGGGCAAAAAGCCACCACAGGCAGGACAAAGCTGCCACGGGAAGGGCAAGTTGCCCGCGAATGGAGTAGAGCCACCCGCAAACGGGGCAGAGCCGTCCACAAGCGGGGCAAGCCGCCTACACAGTGAGCTGACTTGGCATGTCGCCGCAACAGGGGAAGACAAAAAGCAGACATAGAAGCAAGAGCAAGCAGAAAGGGGGGGATATGTAACAAAAAACAAAAAACAAAAACAAAACAAAACAAAGAGATCTGACTCAAAATCCATAGCAACACTTCTCAAAAGTTCCTCCTTCAATCCCCAGGTCCCTTGCACCCCAGAGCTGCTCTCCTGTGCCAAACCCCACCACCTCCCTGAAAGCCCCCTCACCTCATCTCTTTCCATTTCCTCATTCTGTGGACAAAACAGCCTCTGAATATGGTCCTCCCCACGGTTCCTCCTTCTCTCGACTCATTGCTCCCTTTTTTGATAATTCCTCATCAGACAAGATCCACAAATTATGTGATAGGGAAGTAGACAGAAAGGAGGAGCAATATTGAAGAACTGTCAGAAGTCTGTCATGGGCTGACTTCAAAAGTTACTGTAAAGCTACGGTAATCAAGACAGGCTGGTATTGGCCAAAGAACAGACACACAGCTCAATGGGGCAGGAGAGAGAGCCCAGAAATAGACCCACACAAGTGTTGTCAGCTGATCTTGAGGTCTTCTGAATAAGGGCAATTCCAGGGAGAAAGGACGGTCCTTTCAACAGATAGTGCTGAAACTGGATGTCCATGTGCAAAAGCAAAAAATATCGACCCTGATCTTGCATCGTGCATAAATATTAACTCAAAACTATCAGAGGCCTATGTTTAAAATACAGAACTGTAAAACTTCTAGAAGATAATGTGGGAGAAAATCTAGGTGACCTCAGGTTTGGTGATGAGGTTTTAGATATGATATCAAAAGCACGATCCATGGAAGAAAAAAATAGATAAGTTGAAGTTCCCTAAAATTAAAACCTTCTACTGTGTTAAAGATACTGTTAAGGGGCCGGCTGGATAGCCCAGTGGATAGGGCGTCGGCATACCACATGGGAGGCCCCGGGTTCGATTCCCGGGGACCTCTCCTAGCGGGCAGACCGCCTTGAGAATGGCAAGCCGCCATGGGCGGGCCGGAGCCGCCGTGGGCAGGGCAAGAAGCTGCCACAGACAGGGCAAGAGCCGCCACGGGCAGGGCAGGTCGCCCACGAACGGAGCGCAGCCAGACACCCGCGAACTGAAGCAAGCGCCGGCCGTGAA
>PVKH010000280.1:0-41897 GCA_004027955.1 Chaetophractus vellerosus
AGAATGGCTCCTCAGACTCTCTTCGGTTGTTTCAAAGCTTAACCCCCTGATGAAGAGCTTCCACAGCTGTTCAGGCTCTTTAGAAGACTCCAACTTAGACCTGACGGCAGTGGGAGGAAAGATTTCAATGATGCTTCCTTAGCAGCATCCACTTGAGAAAGCCTAATTAACTTCAAAATACAGTTTATATGGTGAAATAATACTATTGATACATTGGGTTAAATTAAATATATTAAGATGAATTATTGTTTCTTTTTACTTTTTTAAAAAATGTGGCTACTAGGAAATGCAAAATGACCATATGGTTTGATTGAGGCTCCCATTATATTTCTATTGAACAGTGTTGCTCTAGTCTAAGCTTTAGAAACTCCTCCTAAAACCATATCACGGAACTGGGACATCAAGGGAGATCTTACTTCTTCCATGATGCGCAGCTGCTTTTCTAAGTGAAAAGCCGGTGCTGTAACTACAGGTTCCATGACTACTTCACTTTGTTACAGTGTTTGCCAGCAAATTGAATGTCTCATGCTCACAAGGATAAGGGAACCTGGGAAATCTAGTTTTTTGCTTTCTTACTTTTGCGGCATAGAAAGGCACAGTAGAAGAAAGTCAGAATGGATGTGCTGTTTCCTAGTCCCCATCACAATATCCAACCTAAGAAATTAGAAGAAAAAGAGTATAACAAAGATTAAAAGGGAAAAAAATTCTAAGGAAAGTACAAAAGAGAATGAAAGCAAAAATAAGTGAATTAGAAAAAAAACCATACAGAGGAATCAGTAAGTCGATATAAAAATTGGTTCTTTATGAGAGGAAAAAATAAACTTCTTGAAAATTTAATTTAAAAATAGAAATTAAGAGGATGCAACAAGTAGTTATTGTGGTAACATATATAACTTAAAATTTGCCATTTTAACCATTTTAAATATACAATTCAGAGACATTATTTACATCCACAGTGTTGTTAAGCCATCACCACCATCCATTACCAAAATTTTTTATTACTCCAAAGAGAAACTGTACCCATTAAGCATTTAACTCCCCTTCCCTCAGCCGTTGAAAACTTCTAATCTACTTTCTGTCTCTATGATTTTATCTATTCTGGATATTTCAAATAAGTGGAATCATACAATATCTGTCTTTTTGTATCTGTCTTATTTCATTCAACATGATGTCTTCAGAGATCATTCATGGTTTTGCATGTATCAGAACTTCATTCCTCTTTTTATGTCTGAATAAGATTCCACTGTACGTATATACTTTAGTTTGTTGATGGACATTTGGCTTTTTTCATCTTTTAACTATTGTGAATAATGTTGCTGTGAACATTGGTGTAAAAATATCTGTTTGGGCCCCTATTTACAGTTATTTTGGGTGTATACCTAGGAGTGGAATTACTGGGTCATATGGTAATTCTATGTTTAATCTTTTGAGGAAGGACCAGATTGTTTTTCACAGTATTGAACCATTTTACAACCCCACCAGCAATGCATGAGGGTTCTAATTTCTCCATATCTTTACCAACACATATTTTCCATATTTTTATTATAGCAATATGGCCATGTTAGTAGGTGTGAAGTGGTATATCGTTGTGGCTTTGACTTGCATTTTCCTAACAGGTAATGATATTGAACATTTTTTCATGTGCATATGGCCATTTGTGTATTATTTTGTAGAAATGTCTTTTCAAGCCCTTTGCCCATTTCACGTTGGGTCATTTGTCTTTTTATTGTTGATTCCTAGGAGTTCTTTTTATATTCTGGTTGTAAACCCTTATCACATATATTGTTTGCAGTTGTTTTCTCCCATTCCTTAGGATGTCTTTTCGCTTGTTAACTGTGTCTTTTGATGCATAAATGTTTTTAATTTTTATGAACTCCAGTTTATCTAGTTTTTCTTTTGTTGCTCATGCTTTAGGTGCCATATCTAAGAATTATGGCCAAATCCAAGGTTATGAGGATTTTCTTTTATGTTTTTTTCTAAGAATTTTAAGCTTTCAATGTTTTGTTGGTTTTGATTTGCTATTATTTTGTTGTGGATTTTTCATCTATATTCTAAAGAGAGATTGGTCTGTAATTTTCTTTTTTTGGTGATGTCTTTATGTGCCTTTGGACTGTGATAATACGATGATATTGGTCTCATAGAATGAGTTCGGAAATATTCCATCCTCTGAGTGTTTTGGAAGAGTTTAAGAAGGATTGGTATAAGTTCTCTGAATGTTTGGTTTTCTTTCTTGACAAAGGTTTTTTTTTTTTTTAAGAGGTACTGGGTATTGAATCTGGCACTGCATACATGTGAAGCAGGCACTCAACCACTGAGCTATACCCACTCCAGGTGACAAGGTATTTTGAAGAACAAAAGAGTTTAATTTTGAGAAGGTCCCACGTATCTATTTTTTCTTTTGTTGCTTGTGGTTAGGGTGTAAGGTTTAAGAAACTGTCACCTCCCACAAGATTTTGAAGATGTTTTCCTACATTTTCTTCTGGGAGTTTTTTGGTTGTCGCTTTTATATTATGTCCTTGATCCATTTTGAATTAATTTTTATATAAGGTGTGAGGAAGGGTTCCTCTTTCTTTCTTTTGGATATGGATATTCAGTTCTCCCTGCACCATTTGTTGAATAGACTGTTCTGGCCCAGCTGGATAGGCTTGACAGCCTTGTCAAAAATCACTTGACCATAGATGTGAGGGTCTATTTCTGAGTTTTCGATTTGGTTCCTTTGATCAATTTGTCTATCTTTATGCCAGTACCATGCTGTTTTGTTTTGTTTTTAACCACTATAGCTACGTAATATGCATTAGTCTAGAAGTGAGAGTCCTCCAACTTCATTCTTCTTTTTTTTTAAAGACATTTTTGGCTATTTGGGGCCCCTTGCCTTCCAAATAAATTTGATAATTGGCTTTTCCATTCCTGTGAAAAAGGCTGTTGTGATTTTCATTGGGATTGCATTGAATCTGTAAATTTAATTGAGTAGAATTCACATCTTAATGATAGTCTTCCAGTCCATGAACACAGAATGTCCTTCCATTTATTTAGATCATCTTTGGTTTCTTTTAGCAATGTTTTGTAATTTTCTGAATACAGGTCCTTTATGTCCTTGATTAAGTTTATTGCTAAATATTTGGTTCTTTTAGTTGCTGTTATAAATGGAATTTTTTTTCTGATTTCCTCCTCAGTTGCTCATCAGTAGTGTATAGAAATGCTACTGATTTTTGCATATTAATCTTGTATCCCGCCACTTTGCTGTACTCATCTATTAGTTCTAGTAGCTTTGTTGTGGATTTTCCCAAATTTTCTAGGTATAGGATCATGTAATCAGCCAATAGCAAAAATTTTACTTCTCTCTTTCCTATTTGGATGCCTTTTATTTCTTTTTCTAGCCTGATTGCTCTAGCTAGAACTTCTAGCACAATATTAACAGTTGTGACAGTGGACATCTTCATCATGTTCCTGATCTCAGCGAGAAAGCTTTTAGTCTTTCACCACTGAGTACAGGGCTAGCTGCAGGTTTTTCATATATGCACTTTACCATGTTGAGAAAGCTTCCTTCTATTCCTATCTTTTGGAGTGTTTTAATCAAGAAAGGATGTTGTATTTTGTCCAATGCCTTTTCTGGATCAATATAGAGGATTGTGTGATTTTCCTTCTATTTATTAATGTGGTTTATTACACTAATTGATTTTCTTGTGTTGAAATACCCTTGCATACTTCAGATAAAACCCAATTGATCAAAAAAAAAAATAGTAAGGAGAAGATTCAGTCCTCGTTGACACCAAGCAAAATGGAAGTTCAGTTCTGTCAGTAATATTCTAAATAATGCTGCATTATTTAATTATCAACATAACATAATGGTTTACCGGAATATCTCCAAATAAAATATATTAGAATTTCTGTGTTTGTAGAGGATAAACCTAGAGCAGTACTACAAGTAGTGAACATATCTCAACTTCTTGTATTGAATGCATCACAACTATTAATAAAAAATGAAATTTAAGCAGTCATGCTTGAGGAAAACTAAATACCTTTCATTGTCTCTATAGAGAATATTACAAAATTACTTTTCATAGTATGAGTCAATCAAAGAGCATGCAACTAAATATATAGGGAAGAAAATTATAGGGCTTTGTGAGCAGTTAATCAATCAAAATAGTAAGTTATTTTCTTGGATTTTAATTTTTTTTTTAAATAAGAGCCAAACCTCTCTTTTTATGTGTGTGTGTGTGTGTGTGTGTGTGTGTGTGTGTGTATATTATTTAATTACATATCCCCGCTCCCCTTTCTGCTTGCTCTTGCTGTGTGTCCATTCCTGTGTTCCTCTCTGTCTGCTTTGTCTCCCCCCGTTGCGGCGATGCGCCGAGACTGGTCACCGCGCAGGCGGCTTTGCCCCGCTTGTGGGCGGCTTCTGCTGCCATTCACGGCCGGCTCCGCTTCAGTTCGCGGGTGGCTGGCTGCGCTCCGTTCGCAGGCGACCTGCCCTGCCTGTGGTGGCTTTGCCCTGTCTGTGGCAGCTTTTTGCCCTGCCCACGGTGGCTCCGCACCCCCCCTCATCGGCAGCTTGCCCTTCTCAAGGCCGTCTGCCCGCTCGGAGAGGTCCCCGGGAACCGAACCCAGGGCCTCCCTTATGGTATACTGGCGTCCTATCCACTGGGCTATATGGCCGGTCCTTGGATTTTTAAATATTTGTAGAATATGTAAGCTTTTTAGAATCTGTCAGGTGTGATGTTTTTCTTATCCTATATAAATGTTCACATTTGTAACTAAAAAAAAAAAAACCAATTGATTGTGGTATATAATTCTTTTAATGTGCTTTTACATTGGGTTTGCAAGTAATTTTTTTTGAGTATTTTTGCATCTATATTCATTAGAGATATTGGTCTGCAATTTCCTTTTTTTGTAGTATTTTTATCTGGTTTTTGTATTAGGGTAATGTTGGCTTCATAGAATGAGTTTGGTAGCCTTCTTTCCTATTCAATTTTTTTTTTTTTGGAAGAGCTTGCACAAGACTGGTATTAGGTCATCTTTGAATGCTTGGTAGAATTTACCTGTGAACCTACCTGGTCCTGGATATTTCATCTTTTTGATTACTATTTCAGTCTCTTTTTTTTGTGTTTGGTTCGTTGAGGTCTTCTCTTTCTTCTAGCGTCAGTATAGCTTGTTTGTGTATTTCTAGGAAACCCACATTGCCTCAGGAACAGGTGAAGCTTCTCCCACCTTACTTTCCTGCCAGGGGTAGGGGTGGAGCTGCAGTCCTATGCAATAATCCAAGAAGTGCAGGCCCAGAACCTCTGTAGTTGCCTGGAGAGACTGCTGGTCTAATCCATTAGGACTGAAAGCTATTGCAGTTGCCCAGAGATGTTGAGGTAGCACTGGCTCTCCTCCTGCCCTGTCAGGGGTAGGAATGGAGCCACTGGTGTGCACAACAGTCTGGTCCATGTGGCTGAAAGCAACTTCAGTTGCCTGGAGAGGCTGAGGGAAGCACTCTCCTTTCTCCTGCCCTGTGTGGTGTGGGGATAGAGCCACAGGTGTGCCCAAAAATTTGGTCTGTGCAGGCTGAGAGCAACTGCAATACCTGGAGATGCTGTAGAACCACTATCCCTCCTCCTGCCCTGTCAGGGACAGAGATGTAGCCGCTGGTGTGCCCAACAATCTAGTCCATGTGGGCTGAAAATGACTGCAGTTGCTTAGATTGGTTGGTGCAGGTTCCCCCAGCTTCCTCCCTGTTGGAGTCGGGGCAGGAGCCCAGGTGAGGGCAGCAATCTGACCTGTATGGAAAGACACCAGACCCTACTGTCACTGTGCTTTTCTTTCAGCCCCATATCCCCTTATGCTGGGGGCAGAGTTAAAATGAGGGCTATTGGCCTCTTTCTGACTTGGACATGTTCAAACTTTAGCTGTACATTGGATTGGATGCTAGGCAGCTGAATTTACTAATCAGTAACTGAAGTCTCCCCCTCTCCTGTTTTGGGAAAATGGAGCTTCCAACTCCAACAAGAGAATAGTTCCCGAGGCTTCCACTAGAAGGGGATGGGCTGGCCTCTGTGGCATGGAATGCTCTAATCATGAATCTTCACTGCAGATGGGGAGTCTCCCCCTTCAGTTATTCCAAGGATCTTGCAGGATGCTCTCTAGTCTCCTGGAGTTTAATCATTTAACATTTAAAGCAATAACTGATAACATATGACCTTCTGCCATTTTACTATTTGCTTTCTCTATGTGTTATACCTTATTTGTCCCTCATTCCCATTGTACTGTAAATTTTTGTGCTTTATCCCTTTTGGTAAACCATTTTAATCCCTTCTCATTTCTTTTTTCTATGTTTTTTAGGTGTTTTTTTTCTTGGTGGTTACCATTGGCTTATATTTATCATCCTCAAGCTATAACAGTCTCAGTTGAATTGATACTAACTTTACTTCAGCATGCACAAGCTATGTTTCTCTAACCCTCTACCACCCTTATGCTATTCTTGCCACAAATTACATCTTTATTGTGTGCCCCAAAATACAGATTTATAATTAGTTTTTATGCATTTGTACTTTCAATCATATAAAAAGTAAAAAGTGGAATTACAAACCAAAGCTATAATAATACTGGCATTTATATTTACTCATGTAGTTACCTTCACCAGAGAGCTTTATTGCTTTATACCAGTTTGAGTTGTTGTCTAATATTCCTTTTTGTACCTGAAGGATTCCCTTTAACGTTTCTTGTAGAGCAGGTTTATTGGTAAGTCCCTCGGTTTTTGTTTCTCTAAGTATTTCTTAATTTCTCCCTCTTTTTGAAGGACAGTTTTGCCAGATATAGAATTCTAGGTTGACAGTTTTTTTTTCCTTTCAGCATTTAAAATATGTCATCCCACTCCTTCTGACTGCCATAATTTCTGATAAAAAAAACTGATGCCTAATCATATTGAGGATCCCTTGTATGTGATTTCTGTCATACTGCTTTTAGGATTCTCTGAATGCCCCCATTTTCCCACAGAAAATTTGCAGTCTTTCCTCCCAGGCCTCTGGTACTCTATATGGGTCCCAGCTGTAATCATTTGCCCCAGATTGCTGTGTTTTTTTCATTCCCTTATGGTGTTTTCACAGTGATGCCTGCTGCTTCTTTGTCCTAAGTGAGTTGTGATATAGGCGAGAGAGTACTGCCTTGGGTCAGTTCTCCAGACAGATTGGAGCTGACATGCATGCACCATAATTTATGGATAAGGTGTACTGTGCTCACTCTGGGACCAGGGTCTAGTGACCCCTCCTGGGAGCGAGGGCTGTGGTCTTTAGACTGCTATGCACAGCCAGGGAGAAGGTGGGGGATAGGTTAGTAAATGTGCCACCAGGCTTTCCAAACTTTTTTCTTTTTAACTTTATTTTTTAAATGTATTTTTTATTTTTTTAAAGATACTTAGATTATACAAATGTTACACGAAAAATATAGGGATTCCCATATGGCCCGCTCCCCACACCCTCCCACATAAGCAACATCCTTCATTAGTGTGGCACATTCATTGCAATTGATAAATGCATCCTGGGGCATTGCCATTGAGCATCAACCATAGTTCACATTGTAGTTTACACTCTCTAACACACAACTCTGCAGGCTATGGAAAGATATATAATGGCCTGTATCTGTCATTGCAATGCCATTCAGAACGATTCTCAAGTCCCAAAAAAGCCCCTGCATTACCCCTGTCTTTCCCTCCCCCTGCCCCCAGAGCCTCCACATCAATGCTGTAATTTCTTCCATTGCTAGAATCAGGAAGTCCTCTCTAGTCCGTAGTTCATTCCCCAATCCTGAGGATTCTGGGATAGTGATGTCCATTGCACCTCTAATTGAGAGGGGGCTTTGATCCCATACAGCCAATGGATGGGACTCTCTTGCTTGCAGTTGTCGGCGCTTTCGTTTCCTTGGTATGGTGGTTGTCAATCCTCGCCTCCTTGTTAGTTGTCCTGGGTGAGTACAATGAACTGGAGAGTAGATGTTGTAACTCCACTGAGGCTCAAGGCCCAGCTGGCACATAGACAGCCCAAAGAGTCAAGTAGCTTGGACATACACCTATCGACTCCAGCACCAAGTATAGGTTCAAATAGTAGGGACAGATGAGCCATGTGTAGGGAAACCATAACTGAGCCCAACTCTGTCACTCTCAGGAGCACAAACTCCAAAGTAGGGCCCACTGGCAAGGCACCAAACTCTGGAGCTATTTACCCTGACCATAGGACCTGGGTGTCTCCAGAGCCCTCAGGAGCCCCCCAGTATTTGGGATAGTATCCACTTTGGCAGTCTATGAGATCCTGCTGAGATGTGCATAAGCGTTACCTCTGGGATGACCTCCCGACTCAATTTGAAGTCTCTTAGCCATATAAACATTTTTAAATTGCCTTTTTCTTGATTCGGCATTCACTTGGTAAACCTCTGACTGTTTTTGAGAATTCTGAAAAAGTTTTTTCTGACAGTTTCTCCTTGTTTTCCAATGTTTTTGTGGGGACATGGGACTTTTGAGTTTCCTACTGCACCATCCTGGTGACATACTCCTTTAGGATTTTTGCAACTATATTCCTAAATGTGCATTATCTAACCTTTTTACTTTTCATATTGTTCTTGTTTCAGCTTTAGAATCAAGGATTTACTAAAATCATAAAATGAGTTTTGGATTGTTCTTTTTCATTTCCCTCAAACATATAATGATGAGAATATCTAATCTCTAAATGTTTGGTAGAATTAATCTGTAAAATCACCTGTAATTTCTGTTTTATGTGTGTGTAAATTTTTATTGATCCAATACTTAAATGTTATAGGTTTAATTATTCTCTATTCCTCATGGGTCAGTTTAGGCCAATTATATTTTCACAGGAATTCTCTAGCTAATAATATTTCAGAATTATGGTCATCACATTGTTCGTGGTATTTTTATCTTTGCTTGTATCTTTTTATCAGGGGTATGTCTTTATTCTTTCAAGCAACTAGGTTTTGGTGTTTTGTTTTGCCAGTCCTCTTCCATTGAAATGTTAAAAATATCATTAATTCTGTCCTTTTTTCCTAAATTCTTTAGATTTATATTTTCATTCACTCCTTGATCCAGGTGCTTACTTTATTTTTACTCTTCTGTTAACATGCGTTTTCGGCTATGCATTTCTCATTAAATACTGTTTTAACTGTATCCCACTTGTTTTAATATGCAGTATTTTTTGTTTTCATTTGGTTTTATGACTTTCCACACTTCTATCACGATTTCCTTTTTAGTTTGTGAGTTATGTAGAAGTTTAAAAAAAATCCAGGTATATAGACAATTTCAAAATGTATGGAGTTAAAGAAAACAAAAATCTTCTTGTTATTGATCTAAGTTAATTGTGTTGTGATCAGACGACAGAATTTATGTGATACTGAGTATTGGCATTTCTTAAGACTATTTTTTTGGTCATTTTTACAGGTGTATTTGTATTTCAAGGTATCTATCAAAAGAATATGTATTCTTGAATTCTTGATTACAAGGTTCTATGAATGTCCTTTGGGTCAAGCTTACTAATTATGTTTGGATTTGCTGTATCCTTCCTTATCTTTTTCTGCTTTATATTTTAATTATTGTGATAGATGTGCAAAATTTTATACAATGATTGTGGATTTTGCAGTTTTTTCCCTTTCCTGTCAGTTTTTCTTTATCCATCTTAAAGATATGTTATTAGGGATTTGTATGTTTATAAGTTTACATCTTTTTTATTACTTTTTCTATCTATCATTATGTGCTAACCTTCTTTATCCCTTTATTTTTATGCCCTTTTTTGGTGGTCTCAAGACTATTTCATTTGGTATAATAAACTTAAATAGTTTTCTATTCACTGGTATTTGCCAAGTATATCTTTTTCAATACTTGAACATTCAACCTACTCTGTATTCTTAAATATGTCTCTTAAACATCTAATATTGGCAATGTTTGTTATAAGTGTATTTTTAAAATTTATTTCTAACATTATTTTGTTCCATTTACCCCCCATTTTCTTTTCTTTTTATCCTGTTTTGACTTTGTCATGATCAATTTTTTTTAAATCAGAGGAGTTGTAGCTTTGGAAAACAATCATGCATAAAATACAGGAATTCCCATATACCACAGTATTATTAACACCTTGCATTAGTGTGATAAAATTGTTACAGTTGATGAAAGAACATTTTTATAATAGTAATATTAACTATAGTCCATGATTTACTTTAGGGTTCACTGTGTTGTACAGTCCTATAGATTATTTTGATAGTTTTTGTTCTGGTATCATATAGACAGCCTAAAATTTCCCTTTGGACCACATTCAGATATATAATTCAGGTACTGTTAATTATTTTCACAGTGTTGTGCTACCGTCAGCACCATCCATTACAAAACTTTTCTGTCATCCCAAATAGAAATTCTGTGCCTTTTAAGCGTTAACTCCCCATTCCCTGTACCCGCACAAGCTCCTGGTAATCTATATTCTAGTTTCTCACTCTCTGAATTTGTTTAGTTAAATTATTTCATAGCAGTGAGATCAAACAGTATTTGTTCTTTTGTATCTGGGTTATTTCATGCAACCTGGTGTCTTCAAGGTTCATCAAGGTTGTATCATGCACCAGAACCTCGATCCTTTTTATGGCTGAATAATATTCCATTGTATGTTGTGTATATACCACATTTTGTTTAACCTTTCATCTGTTCATGGGCACTTGTCTTCTTTTGGCACTTGTGGATAATGCTGCTATGAACATAGGTGTGCAAATATCTGTCTAAGTCCTTGCTTTCAAATCTTGTGGGAATATACCTAGAGATGGGATTGCTAGGTCATATGGTAATTCTTTACTTTCTGAGGAACCATCAAACTGTCTTCCATAGCTGCTATACCATTTTACATTGCCATCAGTAGTAAATGAGTGTTCCTATTTCTCCACATACTCTACAAAACTTGTGATCTTCCATTTTTAAAGTAATCGCCATTCTAGTAGTTGTGAAATGGTATCTTATTGTGGTTTTGAATTAAATTTCCCTAATGGCTAGTGAGGTTGACAATCATTACATGTGCTTTTTGGCCCTTTGTATATCTTTTTTCAGAAAATGTTCAGTTCTTTTTCCTGTTTTTTAATTGGGTTGTTACACCTTGTATTAGTGAGGTTCATTTGTTATAATTCACAGAAGAACATTTTTTATAAATGTACTATTAACTATAGTCTATCATTTCTAATAAGGTTCATTGTGTTGTACAATCCTGTTTTTTCTTTTACTTTTTGTTTTAGTAATATTTATGATCTAAAATTCCCATATACCCACCCACACCTACCCATACGCATAGTTTCCTCCATTATGAACATCTTACATTAGTGTGGTATGTTTGTTACAATTGATGAACCAATATTGAAGCATTGCTACTAACCAAAGTCTATAGTTTACATTGTGGTTTACACTTTGTGTTGTAGGGTTTTATAGGCTTTGACAAATATGTAATGTCATGTGTCCATCATTGTAGTGTGATATCAAACAATTTCACTGTTGTAAAAATTCCCTGTGTTCCATCTATTCATCACTCCCCCACCCTTCTGAACCCGTCTATTACTATATCATTCAATCTACTTTAGGTCCATGGTTACAATTCCCTCCTCAGTTTGTTCATTCCTTTGTAAAGCTTAATAATATTCCATTGTATGTATATACCACATTTTGTTTATTCATTTATCTGTTGATGGACACTTGGGTTGCTTCCATCTTTTTGCATTTGTGAATAATGCCACTAAGTACATTGATGTGCAAATATCTGAGTCCCTGATTTCAGTTCTTTTCAGTATATACCCAGTAGTGGGATTGCCAGGTCATATGATAGTTCTGTACTTAGCTTTCTGAAGAACTGCCAAACTGTCTTCCACAGTGACTGCACCATTTCACATTCCCATTAGCAATGAATGAGTGTTCCTATTTCTCCACATTCTCTCTAACACTTGTAATTGTCTGGTTTTTTTTTTTTAAGAGTAGCCATTCTAGTGGGTTTGAAATGGTATCTCATTGTGCTTTTGATTTATATTTCTTTAATGGCTCATGATGTTGAACATCTTTTCTTGTGCTTATTGGCCATTTGTATAACTTCTTAGGAGAAATGATTATTCAAGCCTTTTGCCAATATTTTAATTGAGTTGTTTATCTTTTTGTTTTTTAGCTGTATGGTTTCTTTATATATTCCAGATATTAAACTCTTATTGGATATGTGGTTTCCAAATATTTTCTACCTTTGAGTAGGTTGTCTTTTCACTTTCATGATGCCACCTCACCATACCATACATATTTATACTATTTTTAAATGTAAGTCGCAAAAGGAGTTTCTTAAAAACAATTTTAAAATATTTATTTAGTTAGAAAATGAGTTTGATATTCAATTCGTGATTTTTAAAAAAAAATGATCTCATAGTAAAAGTTTTAATTAAGAAACATTAGATTGATAGAGTAAGAAACATGTTGGTAGAATAAGATGATTTCTGGGATAGTCTAAATAACTTTTACAGATAATTTTACCTGATAATAAAAAAAATTTGATGCCATTTTGTAATGATTTTTTTTTCCAGCAAGCACTTAACCCTGAACAATCTGTATGCTCTCTTAAAGGAGTTCATCTGAAGTCTTTTATGGGCTATGTAATATGAATGTCTATATGATATTGTCTTTAATATAATTAGAAGTTTTCATTACCTAAGACCTCATTATCCAAGCTTACTTGGGCTATAGTTTACTCTGAACTTTATAAATTCCTGATGCTTTGATGTATTGGCTTGTTTTAATGTTTGTATCTTTTCTTTCTTATTACCTCTCATTTTGTACCCAGTGATTGATATCGATTAAATATAACCTGCTGGTTGCCTATTTTGTTTAAATACAAAGATATTTATAGTCTTTTTTTTTTTAAAGCATGAGTAGTGGTACAAACAGAAATTCAAGCAGTCTAGATGGCTTAGATTCCTGCCATGTCGGTTTTCTTGTGTTTGATGAGACACATAAAGCAGTTATGGGAGAATGCTTGTCTCTGGTATCCATGGTAACTCCAAAGATACTTTGGAACTCAGAGGGATAGAGTAAGCCACAGTAATAGGTCTCATTATAAGGGCAAAATACATAAAAGGTACAGGCATATGCTTTTAATTAGTTGCCAAAAATAGCTAGAACTGAAGTGGATACAGTGAAATAATATTCACTGTTAGAAATAGTATGGGCAGCATTGAAATTTAATGATTGTCATTTCTTTTACTAAAAACGGTATATGTACACTCAGTACTCATTGTAGTGCAGTTTCTAAATTACCATTTGGACATGGGAGTATGGTTTGATAAAAGGGAGGCTTAGTTTCATATTGATGTAAGCACAGAATTTGCTAATCATTTTTAATTCTTATCCCTGCAACATAGTTTATTTGGAACAGCACCCTTTAGGCTTGTCCTTATAGATTATAATTGTACCTAGGAAAAGTACTTTCTGTCTACATAATGTGCAGGAATGATACCATGCATTTTTATTTTAAAATGCAAATGAGACCGTAGACAAATTCTTTTTGTTCGGATATATTAAATTTTTTATCTTTTTTGGGCATATTAAATTTGAATGAGTTGAAATAGGATTCAAGAAAAGTAGACTAGAATAATTAAGTATTTTCTGTTAGAGAATTATGATGGATAAAAGATTAATAAGTCTTTTAAGACAAAATTCTTTAAAGATTTCCTTTTGAATTGCAATCTGTAAAGAATAATCTTGTATTGCATTGCAATTCAACACATTATTTCTTCCTGTTGCTATAGAAACTAATTCTGGTGCAGCTGTGATTGCTAATCAAAATTCTAACATTATACAACCTTTTTCAACCTTAGTGCTTCATTTTATTTTTAGTTACAAAATGATAAATTTCAATGGTGAGTTCATAACAATGGTCAAAACATTAATGCAAAATTTTTTCTAATTTGAGCCCTTTTCTGTGAAAATAAAGAAGTATTCTTATTGTATAGTTTCAATATGAATAAAAAGAAAACAAAGCCTTTCTTGTTGAATTACAAAGGTCTATAATTGCTATATTACATCAATATCGTGAAGCACTTAACTGCTTCATAATCCTAAATTGTTACTATTTCAGCCATCTATTTCTAAATTGTCTGCTTACCTGGTGCTATAAAAATGAGGAAAAAAAGGAAAGTCCTCAGAATGCCTGAAGTCTTTTAGCACAGAGTGGGAATGAAAACTGCTCTATTGTTTTATTCTCAAAGAACTGATATTACGCTCCTAATTTATGTCATATGTAAAGGCTAATTAATTAGTTCTCATTCTCACCTTTATTGGTATATACTCCCCAAAAGGCTACAGTGTTGACATCATCTAGTGTAAATCTGTGTATATTTTCTAGGCCAGAACTGAATTACATTTTCTTTATTTGTTTCTTTTTCATTTGATGAAAGATAAAACAAACTTCTCACAAAGTTATCCATAGCAAAAATTGTAATATATATATTTATTTACTTATGTAGATATATATACACAAGCTCAGCAGGGCTTAATTTTAAAATTAAATCTTTCGTTTCTCTTATACGATCAGTTATTGTGTTGTTTGCATTTGATATCACACACAAATTTTATTTTATGATTTGGACCATTAAATAATGCAAATAAAGCTGAAATTTATTATTTAAGATTATTTATTGATTTAAATTAAAACTGACATGAAAAAATGTTATTTGTTATCTTCTTTGATACAAATAAAATAAAACAATAGGAAAATTAATAGCTACGATTTAATTATTTAATTGTATTGATATTGCATTCATTTATTGATGGCCATATTTTAGATGCTGACAGACAAGAGAATATAAAATTCTGAAGCATGTTGGGGACTTGAGAAAGCAGCAGAAATACAAAATTTTTACCTAATAAAGTCAGCTACATTCTATTAGATTTGTTGCTTCTGTGATGCAATTTGAATATGGTTAACCCCTGGCTATCTACATATCTCAAAGACAGCTGGAGATTCATTCCTTAAGCATGAGAATTCTTTAAATTTTTATGAAAATCTTTCTGATTTGTATTTTATACTTAGCTTAAATGAATCTTTAATGATAATTTAGGGTCATGATTAATATTGATTATTAGGTGGAAACAAAGTAAAAGCTATAAATTAAGAGTCTCATACTAATATAGATGGTGTGGAATATATTGCTAAATGACTTTATAAGTAGGTTTATTAGAGGAGTTGAAGGTTTACAGAAACTCCTCCTTCACACACACAGGTTTCCTTGTTAATAACACTCAGCATTAATATCCTTGTTATAACCGATGAAATGTTAATAGTATAATTACACTGTTGACTATAGTCCACAGTTTATATTAAGGTTCACTCTTTATGTTGTACAGTTCTATGGTGTTTTAAAATTTTTATTCTGATAACATACATACAACCTAAAATCTTCCTTTTTAACCACTTACAAATACACAGTTCAGTGATGTTCAGTACATTCACAGCATTGTGCTACCATCACCACCATCCATTACCAAAACTTCTCCATCACCCCAAACAGAAACTCTCTACCAATTGAGTGTTAACTCTCCATTCCCGATCCCTACCCTGGCCCTTCGTAATCTGTATTCTGTTTTCTGCCTATAAATTTGCATATTATAATCATTTCAGATAAGTGAGCTCATATGGTATTTGTCCTGTTGTATCTGGCCTCTTTTACTCAACATGATGTCTTCAAGGTTCATCCAGGTTGTAACATACGTCAGAACTTCATTGCTTTTTTTTTTAACAGCTGAATAATATTCTATTTTATGTATATACCAAATTTTGTTTCTTCATTCCTCTGTTGATAGACTCTTGGGTTGCTTCTCTCCTTTTACAATTGTTAGTAATTGTGCTATGAACAGCAGTGTGCAAATATCTGTTAAAGTCCCTGCTTTCGATTCTTTTGAGTTATACCTAGAAGGTAGACTGCTGGGTCATATGGTGATTCTATTCTTATTTTTCTGAGGAACCACAAAACTATTTCAACAGTGGCTGCACAATTTTACATTACTGCTACCATTGATTGAGTGTTCCTGTTTCTCAACATCCTCTCCAACACTTATTTCTGTTGTTGTTTTAAATAACGAAAAATTTTGACATGATATGACATTGTGATTTTGATTTACATTTCCCAATTGGTGAGCATCTTTTCATGTGCTTATTGGCCATTTGTATATCTTCTTTGGGGAAATGTCTATTGGAGCCTTTCAGCTATTTTTTAAATAGGGCTATTTGTATTTTTGTTGTTGAATTGTAGGATATCTTTATATTTTTTGAATATTAACCCTTATCGAATTTGTGGTTTCCAAATATTTTCTTTTACTTTCATAATGGAGTCCCTGGAACTCAAAAGTTTTTAATTTTGATGAAGTCCCATTGACCTGTTTTTTCTTATGTTGCTTTTGGTGTAAAGTGTAAGAAACCATTGCCTAACAGAAGGTCCTGAAAATGATTCCCTACATTTGCTTCTAAGAGTTTTATAATTTTGGTTCTTATATTTAGGTCTTTGATACATTTTGGGTTAATTTGTTTCTATGGTGTGATACAGGGTTCCACCTTCATTCTTTTGCATTCGGATGTCCAGTTTTCCCAGCACCATTTGTTGAAAAGACATTTCTTTCCCTCATTGAGTGGACTTAGCACCCTTGTCAAAAAATCAGTAGTTTTTATAGATATGAGTATTTATTTCTGAACTCTGTTTTATTTTATTGGTCTGTATGTCTTGCCTTGTGCCAGTTATATACTGTTTTGATACTGTAGCTTTGTAATAGGGTTTAAAATTGGGAAGTATGAGTCATCCCACTTCATTCTTAATTTTCAAGATGTTTTTGGCTATTCAGGGCCCCTTGCCCTTCCATATAAATTGATGATTTGCTTTTCCATTTCCGCAAAGAAGAATGTTGGAATTTTGGTTGAGTTTGTGTTGAATGTTTAAAAAATTTTGAGTAGAATTGACAAAACTATATTTAGTCTTCCAATCCATGAATACGGAATGTCGTTCCATTTATTTAGATTATTTTTCATTTCTTTCAGCAATGTTTTATTGTTTTCATGTTCATGTCCTGCACAGCCTTGGTTAAATTTATTCCTAGATATTTGATTCTTCAGTTGCTATTTTAAATGGAATTTTTTCTTGATTTTTGTCTTCCGATTGTTCATTACCAGTGTATAGAAATACTACTGATTTTTGTATATTGCTCTTGTACCCCACCACAATGCTGAATTCCTTTATTAGCTCTAGTATTTTTGTTGTGGGGTTTTCAGGATTTTCTTTGTATAGGATCATGTCATCTGCAAATAGGGCAAGTTTTATATCTTCCTTTACAATTTGGATGCCTCTCTTTCCTATTCTCTCTCTCTCTCTCCCCACATTCCCCACCACCACCACCTAATTGCTATGACCAGAATATCCAGTCAGTTGTTGAATAGCAGTGGTGGGAGTGAGCATCCTTGCCTTGTAACTGACCTAAGATGGAAAACTTTCAGTCTTTCACCACTGAGTATGATGTTAGCTGAGAGTTTTCATATATACACTTTATCTTGTTGAAATTTCCTTTTCCTAGTTTTATATGCGCTTTTATCAAGCAGGAGTGTTGGGTTTTGTCAAATGTCTTTTCCATGTCAATTGAGCCAGTCATTTGTTTTTTTTCTTTATTCTATTAATGTAGTATATTACTTTACTTGATTTTCCTATGTTGAGCAACCCCTGCTTACCTGGGATAAATACCACTATGATTATGGTGTATAATTCTTTAATTTGCTGTTGGGTTTGGTTTGCTAGTATTTTGTTGAGTTTTGCATGTATATTCATAAGGAATATTGATCTTTAATTTTCTTTTCTTTTGGTATCTTTATTGCTCTTTGGTGTTAGGATGATGCTGGCCTTATAGAATGAGGGAGTATTCCTTCCTCATCACATTTTTGGAAGAGTTTGAGCAAGATTAGTGTTAATGTTTGGAATGTTTGTTAATATTCACCAGTGAAGACATCTGGTCCTGCTCTTTTCTTTGTTGGAAGTTTTTGATTACTGATTGTTTTAGTCAGGGTTCTCTTGGGAAACAGAATCAACAAGAGATATCTCTTAAAAATATAAGATTTTATAAGAGCTTCTCACGTGACTGTGGGGATGCACAAGTCCAGGTTCCGCAGGCAGGCTGCAAGCCAGGGGCTCCGATGAAAGACCGATGAAAGGTCCTTGATGAGTTTCTGGGAGAAGTTGGCTGCCCAAAGACGAGCTGGGAAATTCTCTCTGAATGTTGAAATCACTTCCCCTTTTAAGGCAGTCAACTGATTGGATAAAAACATCATCCATTCCTGATCCAATTTCCCTGATTGATGCAGATGTAATCAGCCATCCATGCAGTAAACTCACTGGTGATCGAAGTCCATAAATGCTCTTTTATTACAATTAGCCCAGTGCTTGCTGGACATAAGACCTGGACACAGTTATCTGGCCGGGTTGACACATTAGCCTAACCATCACAGTCCACCCCTTGTCAACTCGGCAACCATACACATTATTCTAAACCATACTTAGTCTCTAAGTATAAACAATAACATACAAGCATACATATATATATTTCCGCCTAACAATGTTTACCTCCCTGTGTACAACCGGAAACGTGTTAATTCCCCACAGAATATGGTGCAAGTCCTTGGGCAATATTCACTCTTAAACTTGACATCCTTCAATATTATGACATGAAATTAATACAACTTTTCATATGATAGGGGAAAAGGTTGGGGAAGTAAACAAGAAATTCATTTTGTGTACATATACAGTCATACTCATAATGAAACAGGGAAGAAGGGTTCATGACAATTACAGTCCTCGTTTCTGTAACTGATCACGTGGTCGAAGTTCATATTTATCACTACCTTCTTCCACTACCCATTCCATGTTCCCGTTACCACTATGATGTCTCGTGGGAGGGAGAGGCGATCAAGGTCCCTGCGGACAATATTATGATATAGGGCTGGAGAATTGCCTCTGAGGCAAGACAGTGAAGGTATACGGCTGGCCTTGCCAGCTGAAAGCAAACTGTTTCTGGTGGTCCTTACTAATGGCAATTGAGAAAAAAGCATTTGCCAGATCAACAGCTGCATACCAGGTACTAGAGGAAGTGTTGATTTGCTTAAGCAATGATACCACATCTGGGACAGCAGCTGCAATTGGAGTCACCACCTGGTTAAAAGCAACTAAAACATAAACAAATTGCCCATGGCCACACAACTAGTAAGTTGCAGAAGTAGAGTTCGAACAGTATTTTGAACTGAATGAAGATGAAAGAACAGCATATCGATAGTTTGGGAATACTTCTACAGCAATGCTTTGGCAGGAAATTTATTTATTTTTATTTTTATTTTTTAAATTTATTTTTATTTATTTTTATTTTTTATTTATTACATACCCCCCCCCCTTTATGCTTGCTCTCCATTCTTCTGTGTTTTTCTATGTCTGCTTCTTGTCTCCCCCCATCTTTGCGGCGATGCGCTGAGTCGGCCCTCCGCGGGGGCGGCTCCCACTGTTCTTGGGTGGCTCCATTCCGTTTTCATGGGTGGCTCCGCTCCATGTTTTGCAGGCAGCAGTCCTCCATGTTTTTTGCGGGCTGCCCGGCTTCTGCGGTTCCGCAGTTCGCAGGCGGCAGCTCCTCTTTTTCACGGGTGACTTTGCCATGCCTGTGGGGGCTCCGCCCTGCCCGTGGTGGCTTTTTGCCTTGCCGACGGTGGCTCTGCCCCACCCACGGCGGCTTGCCTTTCTCAAGGCCGTCTGCCTGCTCGGAGAGGTCCCCGGGAACCGAACCCGGGGCCTCCCATGTGGTACCCCAGCGCGCTCTTATCCCCTGAGCTATCTAGCCGGGCCCATTTGGCAGGAAATTTATAACACTAATTGCTTTTATTAGAAGAAGAGAGAGGTAGAAAATCAGTCACGTAAGCTTCCATTATAAGAAACTAGGAACCTAGAAAATAAAGTGAGCGGAAGAAAGGAAATAAGAAAGATAAGAGTGGAAAATCAATGATAATGGGCAAACAAAAGAGAAAATCACTGAAACCAAGAACTGATTCTTGGAACGCTCAATGCAATGTATAAACTTCTGGCCATATTGACTAGGAAAAAAATAAGACACAAATGATAGACATCAAGAATGAAAGTGGTACAATGCTGTATATCCTGTGGATATTAAAGGGGTTATAAAAGAATATTGAGTAACTTTATGCCCAAAAATTTAACTTAAATGAAATAGACACATTCTGTGATAGACACACAAATGACCACTCAAGAGGAAAGATAGGCTCAATTGCCTAAATGGTTACAAACCTTTCCACAAAGAAAACTCTGGGTCAAGATGCATACATTTAAGGAAGAAATAGCACCAGTTCTGTACAAATTCTTTCAGAAAACAGAAGAGCAATGTGCATTTACCAAGTCATTTTATGAGACCAGAATTACCCTGAGAGCAAAGCCAGACATGGACATTACAATGAAAAGCTAAACAAACAAACAAAAAAACCCCAGACCAATGTCTAGGAATGCAATTTAGTTTACTATTGGAAGATCAATCAATGCATTCTTCCACACGAACAGAATAAGATAAACAATCATATGATCATCCACTTTACTTGGTAGAGAAAGATGTTCAACACAATTCAATTCCTATCCATGATAAAACCTTCCATTAAACTTCCTCAACCTGGTGAAGGCATATACAAAATAATAATATAATAATAATAACAGGGCTAACATCATTCTTAATGATGAAATATTGAATGTTTTCTTATAAAATCCAGTACAAAGATTACCATTCATAACTCCTATTTAGTATTTTAATTGAGGGTCTAGTCAGTGCAACAAGACAAGAAAAAAGAAGTGAGTGATAGAGATTGGAAAGGAAAAAATCAGACTTTGTTTGCAGAAGACATGGTTATCTATATAGTAATTTCTAGGAAATCAGAAGGAATTTTTAGGATACTAGGTTAATGTACAAAAAATCAAGTGTATTTCTATGTACTAACAAAAAGTTGGAAAATATAATTTAAACTATACCATTTATTATAGGTTCATAAAACAATAATTCTTAGGCATAAGAATAATGAGCAATGAAAACCATATATCTTCTAAGGGTTTAATATCCAGAATATATAAAGAATTCCCACCAGTCACCAACAAAAAGATGAACAATCCAATTTTAAAATGAGCAAAGGACTAGAATAGACATTTCTCCAAATAAGATTTTAAAATGGCCAATAAGCACATAAAGAGATGCTTAACATCATTAACCATTAGGGAAATTCAAACCACAATGAGATACCACCTCACACCCACTAGAGTGGCTATTATTTTTTTAAAAGAATAACAAGTGTTGGCGATAATGCAGAGAAATAGGAACTTTTGTGCATTTGGTAGGAATATGATATTGAATCTTGCAATTAATATACATTGAATATATCTGTATTTGTCTTCAATTTCTCTCAGCGATGTTTTGTAATTTTCAGTGTAAACATCTTGCATATTGTTTATTAAATTTATTCCTGAGAATTGTGATCATTAATGCTCTTGTAAATGTTATTTTTAAAAATTTATTGAAGTATATCACTCATACATGAGCATACATAAACAATAAGTATACAGCAATAGTTGTGACCTTACATGTTATGTTATTTTTTAAAACCTCATTTCCTGTTGTTTATTGTTTATTGCTTGATTATAGAAATCTGCTTGATTTTTGTGAATTGGCCATATATCCTAAAAGGTCACTAATTTGACTTATAAGTTATAGCAGTTTTTTTTTTTAAGATATCTTGAAATCAGATTATCTCCACAGAGATAATCATATCATCTGTGAATAAAAGTGATTTATATTCCTCTTCAAATCTGTGAATCTTTATTTCTTTTTCTTGCTTTATTGTACTGGGCAGGGCCTCCAAAACAATGTCGAATAGAAATGGTGAGAGAGGATATTCTTGCCTCATTCTCAGTCTTCGGGGGAAAGTTAAGTATTGCACTTTTAAGGTTGATGTTAGCAGATTTGTCTAAATGTCCTTCATCAGACTGAGGAACTTTCCTTCTCTTCCTAGTTTGCAAAATTTAATCATGATTGTGTGCAATACTTTGTTATATGATTTTTCAGTTTGTATTGTCATTATCGTTTAATTGTTTTTATTTTGTTAATGTGGTGGAT
Source organism: Chaetophractus vellerosus (assembly GCA_004027955.1). Classification (NCBI taxonomy): domain Eukaryota; kingdom Metazoa; phylum Chordata; class Mammalia; order Cingulata; family Chlamyphoridae; genus Chaetophractus; species Chaetophractus vellerosus. The sequence goes on from PVKH010000280.1 coordinate 22,202, forward strand.
TAGGTTGAGTAATTTTTAAATATTAAACAATGCTTGCATTCTATTTGGTTATGATATTTTATCCTTTTAATTCATTGCTCTAGTCAATTTAATAAAATTTTGAGGATTTTTTTTAGTATTAGAAGAGATGTTAGTCTGTATCTTTTTTTCTTGTAATATGTTTGTCTGTTTTGATGTAAAAAAACTGCCTCCCCCTTCATATTTTAAATAAGAGTTTGTGTAAGATGGTACTAGTTCTTCTTTCAGTTTGACTAAGATTCATCAATGAAACTATATACGCCAGGAGGTTTTTATTTGGGAAGAGATAGATATTCAGATTTTTAACTTATTCTGAAATCAATTTTGATAAATTGTGTTTTTCAAAGTATTTGTCCATTTTTTCCCAAGTTGTCTTAAAATTGTTCGTGTTTATTATATTTTCAATACCTGTAGGGTCTATAGTGCTATCATGTGTATATCACTGATATTTGGACTTTCATATTGTCTCTCTTTTTACAGGGGGTCTCTCAATTTGATTAATCATTTCAGTGAACCAACTTTTGGCTTTATTTTCTCTCCATTTTTCTTTGTGTTCTGTTTCTTTAATTTCTGCTCTCATATTTATTGTCTTCACTTTGGATTTTGTTAGATTTTATTTTTAGTTTATAATTTGGAAACTTAGATTATTAATTTTAATCCTTTCTTCTTTTCTAATATAGACATTTTAAATCTACAAATTTTCCTTGAGATAATTTAGCTGTGTCTCAGAAATTTTAATATGCTATGTTTTCATTATCATTCAATTCTAAATATTTTCTGATTTCTCCTGTGATTTCTTTTGGAACCATGGTTTATTTAGCCATGCTTAAGTTCGAAATACTTGAGGTTTTCTAGATACCTTCATGTTAATGATATATAATTAAATTTCGTTATGATTAGATAACATACTACGTAATAATTCAACCTTTTAAAATGTATTGAGACTTTATGGCCAAGCGTATGGTCTATCTTGGTTAAAATTCTGTATGTACTAAAGAATGTGTTTTTCATATTTATTTTGAGTTGTATTCTCAAACTCGGGTCAAGTTGGTTGACATGTTGTTTGGATCTATATACATAACACTTTATGTCTACTTGGGCTATTTATTACATCAAAATTTCTCATTTTCTTTTTATTTTTGTTTATTTCTCCCTTTATTTTGTCAACTTTTAGTTTTTTGAATGTTCGTGATTTCTTATTAGGTACATAGCTATTTTACATTGTGGTGTCTTCTTAGTGAATTGCTCTTTTTACCATTACAGAGTTTCATCAGCATGTCTTGTAATACCTATAGTCTTTATGTCCACTTTGTCTCATGTAAATATGATCACTGTAGTTTTTTAGGGATTTTTTTTTTATGATATCTCTTCCTTTAACCTTTTACTTTCAACCTATCCATGTTTGTATATTTAAAGTAGTTATCTTACAGATAGCATATGGTTGGGTATTGCTTTTTCATCCTATCTGACTGGCTTTCATCTTTTGATATAGGGTATTTGCTCCAGATACATTTAATCTAATTATCCATATGGTTATGTTTAATTCTACCATCCTGATTTTTGTTTCCATTTGTTTCTTATGTTTTCTTGTTCCTCTTTTGTTTTTCCTTGCCCTAATTTTGGTTAATCAAATATTTTTTTAATATTCCACTTTATTTTCTCTGTTGGTTTTCAGGTATACCTCTTTTTATTATGTTTGCAGTGGTTGTTTTAGGGCATCTTTAATTTATTAGTGTCTATTTAGATTCAATATTATACCTCTACACTCTTCACATTTGGCACTTAATAGTTTCTCCTTTATGTTTGTATCTTCTCATTTCCCATCTGACACTTCCTACTGATTGCTTATTGCTTCCCATTTCACAAATAGTATAACCTAATTACAGTATAGTTCTATTCATTAATCCCTCCTTCGATTGTTTTCATATCTTTTACTTCTAGGTAAATTGTAAACACCAATTTAGAACATTGTTATTTTGCTAATGATCACTTGTCTTTTAAGTGAATTACAGAAAGTAAAACTTATTTTTAAAAAATTCATTATAAACTTTATTTTCAGAGAAGTTTTAGGTTACAGGAAAGTCACATCAAAAGTAGACAGGAGTCCCGTATTACCCACCCACATACACATTTGCTCCTATTATTCACATCTTACATTAGTGAGGTACATTTGTTACAATTGATGAACCAATTTGAAGCATTGTTACTAATCAAAGTCTATAGTTTATGGTTTACATCTTGTACTGTACAGTTTTATAGGCTTTGACAAACTTATAATGGCATGTACTGTCATTGCAGTATCATACAGAACAGTTCAAATGCTCTAAAAATGCCCTGTGTTCTACCTATTCATCCTTTCCCCTCCCTTCTGAACCTCTCTTAACCACTATCTTTACATCAGTGTTACAAGTTCTTCCATTACCATATGGTAATACCTACAGTAACAATAAATATACATTGGTCCATGTTATCCTCCCTCCCCACCCTATATTTGATCATTACTCAACCTCGGGAATTTGGGATGATGTCCTCTCTGACTGCTTCCACTTGAGAGGGAGCTTAGATATTATGGGGCAGATGGAAGGAACTGTTTTGCTTGCAATTGTAGATTCTCACTGTTTTTTTGGATGGGGCTTGTTCATCATCATCATTTTGTTAGTTGTCCTGGGCAAGTCTGAAGAACTAGAGAGTAGGTTTTGGCTACAACTCTGCTGGGATACGGGGCTTAACCGGCATATGAGCAGACCGAAGATTTAAGTCTCTGAGACATATATTTAATGGGTATAGTGATAACTACACGGTAAGTAAAGGAGTATAAGAATCACGAGTAGGGAATTTATAAATGAGTCAATCTCTGTTTTATTGGGGAAATAGATTATCATATATTACCAAACAGGGCCTGCTGAAGGGATTTTGGTTTCATGTAGCTGTGTGCCTTGCCTATGGTGTCCAGATGTCCCTATAGCCCTCGGGAGTGCTTTTGTTCGAGTTTTTAAAACATGTTCTTTTGTATTTTTACATTTATCATTTCCGATGCACTTCATTCCTTCTTGTAGGTCCAAGTTCCCATCTGATACTATTTCCCTTTAGCCTGCGTTACTTTCTTTAGCATTTCTTTGCAAGCAATAAATTTTCTCAGCTTTCATTTCTCTAAAGGTGTCTTTGTCTCAACCTTTTTAAAAATGTTTTGAATAGATATTTGAGTTCTGTTGAAATCTTATATTAACAAGAAATTGGAAGTACAGTCACATCAGAGAACAAATTGTCAAGGCTCTGCTGTGTAAGCCAAACAAATTGTGTAGGGCAGATTTCAAAAAGGTGTGACATTATAACAATTTTAAAAAACAGTTCATCTACTTCTAGGAATACAAAACATACAATTATAGGTTATTTTCAATAAAAGAAAACTTAAATTTGCTTGCTTTAATTTCTTAAAGCTACTAAGACAAAGCACTACAGCTTGTACTTTTATTTATTGCATACACCATACTTCTATGTAATTTAGGGTAGATTTCATTTTAAAAAAAATGAAAGTGTATAAAACCAAAGGTTCTCCAAAAATCATGATTTAACAGTGTGCCCAGCTTATTTTGAAGCTAAATCGAAGCCTGAAACAATAAAAACATTGTAACTCCCAGAATAAGGGTACTCTGCAAGCCCAGTAATGTCCCAGAGCATTAATGAAAAGATGAAAAATAAAACGACTTGAGTATATACACAATAGTGATTCTTCAGCTCAATACGAATGGCAGCAAATTGCTTCTTAAAGGTGAAAGATGTAAGCCTATTTTTTTTGAAGAATGTAGATTTAGAACCAAACATATTTTGCAAGTATCATTTTCAAGCCCTCACTTGTCAATTTCCACTGTTGCCCATCAGTATCCTGATAAAATTCTTTGTTGTCATGATTGTAAACATAGTTACCAGAATAGTCGCCACCTTGCTGAAGCAGCTGCCGAGCAATGGATTGGGAACCCCAGTTTTTTGGTTGGTGGTCTGATGGCGCTTGGAATCAGGTTGGTTATACCCATCTGCCTTTCTCTTGCTTCATGCCCCACCCTTGTCCAGAGCTCCGTGGGAACCATGGCCTCTCTTCTGTTGTGCAGAATCCCCTCTGAAACCACTAGAGCTTCTTGGTGGTCCCAAAGGTGCGCCCCTCTGAGAATAGCCAGCTCTTCCTCTTGGAGATGGTGCTCCCTGTCCCCTTGGTGGTGGTGGAGCACTTCACTCTGCCCTTCCTCCTCTTCCTCTTACTGCATAGTCATCATCATAGCCGTAGTAGGGATCTTCATAACCTCCACAATAGTTGTGATAATCATAACCATAGTAACCATCATAGTAATCTTCATAGCCATTGTAATTTGGAGGGTAGCCATATCCAACTCTTCCTGCACCATGATCCCGACCTCTGATTGGAGGGCTTGGGAGGACGAGGATGATAGTAATAATCTTCAAACTCAGTGCTTCTGAAGGCTGTCTAGCAGCATGGCACTCTTTCCTTTTCTTGTCTGTGACTTGCTAAGATAGTTTCAATTTCTTCCCCTTCTGTTTCTTTGCCATTCACTTCATCCATGCCCTTAACAGCTGCTCCTCTGTCTTCAGAATGAAGAAATACATAATCTTTCAACTTCTTCACTCTTTCAAATTTTCCAAATTCAGAAAATGACTTCTTCAGTATTTCTTCTGTCATTGTAATAGTTAAATTTCTCACAAATAAAATTTTCACCTTTGCCATGACTTCTGGATTTGGTTCTTCCACAGGGTCAGGCCATTCAACTGTAACTTTATTTCACCATACTTTTACTTTCCCACTCATTAGGTGGCGTCTGGCTTGAGCTGCTGACTTGTGATCCTCATATTCAAAGAAGCAGAATCCCTGATTCTTCTTTTTTTTCATCGAGATGATGATAGAGAATAATGTCCACCAAACCCTCTGTGACTTTACTGAATTCTTCCAGAATGTTTTCTTTAGTCTTGTTCTTTGGAATTGATTCAATGAAAAGCCTGTTGTTTGCCACAGAAATGCACACTCCAAGGTGTTTGCCAGGACGAATTTCATAGCTCTCACAGTTCAACAGCTTCCTTTCCACAGAAGGTGATAAATGCACACTGTGTGTTCTGACCAGACAATGGATCCATCATAAGACGTAGATCCCAGATGGGACCAGCCTGCCCAAAAAGGGGCACCAACTCATCCTCATAATTCTTTTGGTATCTTACCTACAAAGACCTCTATTCCAATTCCAGGTTGCACACGAGAGGACACCATACTGCCTCTGTCCTGTGGTGACATCCAGAGTGTAACCAGGCCTCTTAAGCAAGGCCCTGATCTTTGCTTCATCAGGTCCCTTTGCAGACTCTTGCATCTTGTTCCCCTGTTCCTCCCTTTGCCTGTAGGCCTTCAGAACCACATAAAAATGCGCTTTTTTTCTGGACATGTGGTAAGTCACTTTCCTTGAACTGTTGTATTCCTGACAGAGCTCCTTCTTCATTAAATTTCCTGAGAGCATCAATTGCTTTTCCATCGAGATCCACATAAGCTACCAATTCTGTCTGAAAATTTCATCAAGTCTCTCTGCCACCCTCTGTGTGAGGCCTGCCTCTATTAGTGTCTTGTAGTGTTCTGTGTGAGTTACACTGCAAGTATCCATTGGTTCTTCCTCTTGTTTTAACTGTACCATATTACCATTCACTTGATTAGCCATTTTATTGTGCAGGGAAGAGCAGGGGCCAGGGGTTGGGCCAGTGACAATTAGCTCCAGGCATTTTGAAAACCCACCCCCCTGCCCCCCACCCCTCATGGATAGAGACCCAAGGACTCAGAGCTACCCGCAGTCACCACCTTGCATCACCACATTGCATCACTGCATCACCTTCCAAGCACTCCAAACTACCCTCAATCACCTCATTGGCTCAGCCTTTTTGAAGGATATTTTCACTGGATAAAAAAGTACAAGTTTTCAGAGATTTTTTTCCTCATTTTGTAGATGCTTCATTTTCTTCTTTTCTCCATTTGGACTTAAAGTCTGTGGTAGGGGGAGCCGGCTGTAGCTCAATTGGTAGGGCTCCGGTTTACCACATGGGAGGCCCCGGGTTCAGTTCCCGGGGCCTCCTCGAGCAGGCAGACTGCCTTGAGAAAGCAAGCCGCTGCGGGCAGGGCAAGCCGCCACGAGCAGGCAGGCCGCTGCCCTGTGAGCTGACTCTGCGAGTCGCTGCAGCGGGGGGAGACAAGCAGACACAGAAGCATGCAAAAATGAACACAGCAAGAACAAGCAGAAAGGGGGGGGGGGATATATAATAAATAAAAAATAAAAAAAATAAAGTCTGTGGTAGGTATTATTTTTGTTCTGTATATATCTTTTCTCTCTGGTTGTTTTCAAGATATTCTCTTTATCTTTGATTTTCAACAACAAGCTATTCTCTTTTATCTTTGGTTACCAGCAATTTGCCATGCTGTGTCTCGGTGTGGTTCTTTTCATATTTACCCTGCTTAGGGTTTGCTGTGCTTCTTGCATCTGTAATTGATGTTTTTCATCAAATTTGGAACTCTGTGTCTGGTATTTCGTCAGTTAATTTTTTTCTGCTCCAATCTTAGTGTCTTCTCCCTTTTGTCCTTCAGTTGACCATGTGTGTATATTTTTGACCATTTGATATTGTCCTGCAGGCTTCTAAATCACTTTTCTTTTTTCTTTAATCATTTTTCTCTCTGTTCTTCAGGATGAATTTCTGTTGTCCTCACTTCAGATTCACTGGCTCTTTCTGTATCTTTTATTTGCTGTTAAGCCCAAACTGATTTTTTTTTCCTTGCAGTCATCATACTTGTATACGTGTCCTTTTCCTTACTAAGATTCTCTTTATTTGGACATATTTTCCTTGATTTTTAAAAAGTAATTTTAAGTCCCTAAATGTTTTGTAAAGCTGTGTTTAAAGTTCTTGGTTTCTAATTCCAATTTATGAACTGTCTTTGGTTCTAATGACTGCTTTTTTTTTTTTTAGTATGGTGAGGTTATGGATTATATTTTACTGTTTATTTGTATGTCTATTGAATTTTTATTTAATATTGGACATTATGGATAATAAGCCATAGAGTATCTGGATTCTATTTCCTTCCTTTGAACAGTGTTGATTTCTGTTTTAGCAGGTAGATCCATTAGTACCTCAATAATTTGAACATGTGTAGGCATGGTTTTATGCTTTGTTGTAGATACCTGTAAAAAAAAATGCAAGATATCACACAATTAAGAGGAGTTTGGCACAATTCAGCCTCCAATGTTTATCTACCCTGATGATCTTTCAGCTTTGCTAGGATGGATTTACACTAAGTTTTACTCTAGGACACAGTCTTCCTCCCATGGCACAGTTATCAAGGTGTTAACCTACATTCTGGTAGGGAAGGAACTCTGAATTCCCCCAGCACCACTCTTCCCACAGCACTGATTGGCCTGTAATATCTTTCTCCTACTGTCAAACCATTACACCTATCTGGTAAGCCTTGGGTCTTCTTTTCCTGCTCATATACGGCCAGCTGTAGGCCATGGACTCATGGGGATCCTTCACACAGACTTCTGGGACCCCTCTGTGCACAACTTTCCTCTTTTCAATGCTCTGCCCCACAATTTCCAGCCACTCAGCTGCCCTAAGCCCTGATCTCTTCCTCCTGTGCTCCGCTCAAACTCTAGTCTCTGCCCTATAGTCAGGAGAGTTTCCTTACACAGAGAGCTGGTAGCCCAGGGGCTCATTTTAGGAGTTTCCCTTCTTGGGTTGCATGTTGTCACTGTCTTTAAACAGTTGCTTCATATATTTTGTCCAGTTTTATAGCAGTTTACAGCAGGAGAGCTAATCCAGTACCGGTTGTTCCCTCATGAAGGAAAGCAGAAATTCTCTATCACTATTATTATTATTATTTGCAATTTTTTAAAAAAGTAATCTGTCATTTAGTACTTGTTATGAGTGAATGGTGCTAAATACATTTAATATTTTTTTTTAGAGAGGTTATGAGCTTATAAAACCATCTTGTAAAACGTGCAGAATTCCTATTCCTAACTCCTCCACTAACACCTTGCATTGTTGTGGGACGTTTGTTACAGATGATGAAAAAAACATGATCAAACTATTAGCACTAACTATGGTCCATAGTGTACGCTTGGTATATTTTTTCTATACACCCATTATTATTAACACTATGTATTAGTATTGTACATTTGTTATAGTTCATGAGAGAACACTCTCATGTTTGTACTGTTAACCACAGTCCATCTTCTACCACATGGTTCAGAGTTATCCAGTCCCATGCCTTGTACCATTCATCTAAAGTGTTCACTCAGTGGCTTTCACTTTCATCACAGAGTTATGCAAGTCACCACCTCCAAAAATTTTTTTGTTTTCCTTAGTCCAAAAGAAAAAATCTCACACACCTCTATTATTGATCATTAGCTTTGCTATAGTACCTTCTTTGACATTGATTCAAGAATACTACAATATTGTTGTCAACTGTAGCCCATAAGTTACATTAACTGTATTTTCCCCATGCATCACCATATTCTTACCACCTTATAATAGTTACGTACATTTGTTCTGTTCATAGAACATTCTTGTATTTGTACTCTTAGCCACAATTTAATGTTATTTTTAATCATTCATTTTTTTAGATTTATTTTTATTTATTTATTCCCCCACCCCCTGCTGCTTGTGCTCACTCTGTCCATTTGCTGTGCATTTTTCTGTGTCTGCATGTCTCCCTTTGTTGCATCATCTTGTTGTGCCAGCTCACTGTGCCGTGTGGACCGGCTTGCCTTCATCAGGAGGCCCCAGGAATTGAACCCGGGGCCTCCCATATGGTAAACGGAAGCCCAACCAGTTGAGCCACAGCTGCTTCCCATCATTCATTATTATTAAATGTTTTCTGCAGGGTAAAATTAAGTAGCAGTGGGCACAATGTTAAAGAGATAAAGAAAATATTGATCGAAATTAACATTGTCATTTTGGGCGTTCAGCCAGGAGTTTAATTTATCAAGAGTCTTATAGTTTCAGTATTTGAGGAAAGTAAAAAGAAGACATTCTGCTGATCACTATTGATATTGAATTGTACTCATGTTACTTTAAAAGTGAAAAAATTGCATACTGTTAGATTTACCCCTGGATTTTATAAGTTTTTTTTTTTATGGGGAATACCAATCATCTTTTTTATTTTATCCTCAAAAGTTGTTATGTAATTTAGGAAAATTCAGTGATTTTGTAGAAGTGAATTTGAAATACCTACTCTGTATATTTACAATAAAATCAGCCTTTTAACTTTTCCTTCTTCCCTATGCATGTTCTTTTCGTAGAACAAAATTAATTTTATTGAATACCAACATAATAAAATAGTTTATACCTTAATGTTCGTACTTTTTAATTGAATTAAATATTTTAATGGTAACTTCTAATATAACCAATCAAATCTCATGCATTGTATATTAACTATATCCATTGATTTATTATTATGCTTTTTCCCATTGATGCTTTCTTCTTTTGTTTTCTTTTCTTTTTTTTTTTTTTTTTTTTGCTTTATTTTTAAAGATATTTTAGATTACATAACAGTTACATCGGAAATATAGGGGACAGCTCTCTCTGACATTGTTCCAGGGTTACCAGTGCTTGGGCGGTTTATAGCTGCTGAAGGTGTGAGCGTCACTTTTTGGTAGAGGTGTGGATGGCCGTGGCCTCTGGGCTGGGATGAACCGCACTCTTCCTGGAGGCAGGGGAGCCAAGCTGGAGCCATGGACAGTGTAGTGGTAGCAGTTGGACTGACCGTTGCTGCAGGATTTTCAGGCCATGATGTTTTGCAAGCTATGAAGCATATGGAGCCTCAAGCAAAACAAGTTTTTCAAAAGAATCCCAAGATCTGGCTTCAGTGGTGGCTATTAGAGAGCTGGGTTTGAGCCCATAACGTAAAAACAGGAGGCAGCATTAATACTAGGTGTAAGCCCTGTTGTCAATAAAGGAAAAATAAGAGATGCTCATCCACGAATTATGCTCTTAAATTACCTAGACAAGGGAGAATATCCTTATTTAGCAGTCAAAATCAATGAACTAAAGATTTACTAGAAGGTCAAGCTAAGAAATGAAGTAAATGTATGATGAATTTTAAGTTCATATAAATTTATTTATATGATTACCAACTTTTTATAATGAAATGCCTCAAAGTTGTAATTTTTAAGAAAAAAAAGAAACTATAGGAGATTCCCATATTCCCCATCCCTCCCCCTCTCACGCGTTAACTCATTAACATCTTTCATTAGTGTGGTGTCTTTGTTACAATTGATGAGCACATATTGAAGCATTGCTACTAACCATGGTCCATAGTTGCATTCCCCCCTTGTTTGTTCATTCCGCAGTCTTAAGGATTTTGGGGTGGTGATGTCTACTCTGCTTCCATTTTGTTTTTTGTCCTAGGTGAGTCCGATGAACTGGATAGTAGGTGTTGGCTTCAACTCTGTTGGGATTCAAGGCTCATCTGGCATATGAACACACCAAAGATTTAAGTCTCTGACTCACATTTAACTCTCTTAGCCTTAAAACTTTTTTGTATTTAATATTTCCCCATTTGATCAAGGTCTTCTTCCAAACGTAGTGCCAGGTGGTGCTTGGTAATAATCCATTGGTGCCAAGGAGGCCCATCCCTGGGAGTCATGTCACATGCTGTGGGGAAGACAGTGAGCTTATATGCTGAGTTTGGCTTAGAGAGAGGCCACATTTGAGTAACAAGGAGGTTTTGGGAGGTAACTCTTAGGCGATAGATACTACTAAGCTAAGTTTCAATTTTGCAAGAATAAGATTCATAAGTACAAGCATTAATATCAAGGGTCTGGTGTATTGGTCTGTCCTCTTTCACTGTATGCTGCCTATGTACTCTGCAGAGTCTTGCCACTCTATTAGGGAATGTAGCAGGACTCCCCAGGATGGAAATTTAATATTTTGTTGGTTATTGTATGGGTCTCCACCCACTGAAATGATACCCCATGACCACATGAACACATTCATATTCCATAGAGGCTTATTATTATGCTTTTTAAGGTATATTTATTGAGTGCCTACTATATGACAGGAACTATGGTAGGAATTTGCAAATGTCATCTCATTTAATTATTAGGCAATCTTGTGAACAAGATATTCTCTGGTATCCCCTGAATGAAATCCTAAATTATTTTCACATTCATTTATATTGTCTAGTCAGATTATTTTAACTACTCTTCTTAGGCTTTGTCACATTTGTTTTTGGAAGGCAATTAAAAAAAATAATGGTTGTTTTATTCTCTTTCCTACATTGTGATATTTCTGTGGTATGTTGGGTTTTGTTTGTTTGTTTTTTTGTTTTGTTTTATTTTTTGAGGTACCAGGGATTGAACCCAGGACCTTGTACATGCAAAGGTGCTCAACCACTGATATGTTTTTAATAGAAGAATACTAAAACTTAGGGCAATTAGTAACATTTTTCATTATTGTCTACTCTTTTATTTCCTTAATGTCAAACAAAAAATATGTGAATTTATGGTCTATGAAGCCAGAAGTTTCACTACTCTGCTAGTTATGGTTGCATGTGTTGAAATATATTTCTTCAACAGTTATTTTGCCCTTTTTTCAGCAAGGTTTTTTTAGTAATATTGTGTTTCAACATGTTGTTAGGCTCTCCCCATACAAAGATAAAAGAGACAGTACCTAATCTCTCAGGGAGCTCGCAGTTTATGACAATTATCTGGTCAAATAATCACAATACAGTGTAAGTGATAGGAGCAAAGGGTATTGTAGACATATTTAGTAGGAACACTTAGCTCCATGTGCAGGCATAGGTATGTGTGTTTGGGGGCAGGGTGGGAATGTTTGGAAGTGGGTGTTAAATGCTTGAAATTTTTCCAAGAGGAAATAACATTTGGAGGACAATATGTGAAATTATCTAAGTAATCGAAAGGAGGAGATGACGGATATCTCAGGCACACGGAGGAGCATGTATGTACCTCAGGCAGCATGAATGAGCCTGGCACATTGAAGAAATTGCTAGAATATTGCCGTGACCCTACGGAGGGGTGTAAGGATCCTGGGAGGGGGAGGGCTGAGAGATGAAGCTGGAGTTGTAGGCAGGGGCTAGATCAGTGAGGCTTTTTTTAGAGTATGCTAAACACCCTGAAAATGGTGAGTAGGCATTTAAAGATTATATAACTAGCTCTATAGACCTATAGTATGATTTAATAAGAACAAAATATTTTGCTTTCAGAACCTGAGCAAGGCTAAGTCTGCTTCTGGGGATAGTTATGGTGTAGAATGAACTCAGTTGGAAAAATAAACATGGCATTGATCTCATGAGCATCATGAACTAGCCAAACACATTAACAAGTTACAGAACACCTAGTTCCATGCACTTTCATAAAGCATAATAAACAAAAGTACTAGTAGTGATATAATGGTAGTTTGAATTAGAACCCGACAAGGATGTGATAGTAAAATATCTCAAAAAATCTTTTGACTGAAGAGTAATATGATTAGGACTAGGGATTGGGGATTCATCTGGACAAAAGTCATGCTGAGCTCAATTGTAGAAATTCTTTGATACTATTCCTACAGTGAATAGAAAAGTTAATGTTGCTTGTTTAGATTTTCAGTTGCTGTTTGACAATACAGGAATTCAGTCTAAGGAAGAAAGTAAGGAAGTAGAGTAAATGCAGTTATAAAATTTAGAAATTTTTTTCCAATCTGGGAAAGAATTAGGCTTCGAATATGTGGGCTAAATTTCAGAAATCATGCTGTCTGCTGCATTTTTAAGTGGTTTTATTATATTTTTGTTTTAAATTGTGTTTGGAGCATAAATATTTTTTGGTCTTTAGAGCCATTGCAGTCCCCCAGTCTTTCTCCTCCCAAATCCTTACATCTAGCCAGACTACTGACAACTACCCAGTAATGAGACCAACCCTTGTTCTAAGCCAAGTTGAAAATCAAATAGTTTTGTCTTTCAGTGCCACCTCTGAAGGGGACTGTAATACCAAAACATTCCACTACTGGTTGGTACTGGAATATCACTAAACATAATTTTTTACCCTCAGTGAGCTAGTCATAGTGTCTTCTTCTTGAGGATAAAAATATAGGCTGAGCAAAAGCAGGATAGCTTATAATTCCTACCTGTGTCTTCAGAACCTCCTCGGTCCTCATCTAATATATGCCATTTCCACCTGATGATAGAGTGCAGCTGGACATCCCCAACTTTATAGCTAAGTGATCACAAGTTATCTGCTTCATACTGGACAGGTTATGATCACATTGCTATTGAGTATCTCTGTTTGATACTAATAGTAGGCCAGGAGCTGTTTCTCAAACAAGAGCGACTTTTCACTTCACTTTCTGAGATGAGTGTGGTCTTGCTTTACACCCTAAGGATCAAGAATTGACAAGGAATGAATTCATAGTGCATTCATATTGTACTGGTGGAAAATAGGGATTACTTCATACCATGATAAAAATGAAGCAGGCAAAGATTAAAAGTTCAAGACATGGTACAAAAATGAATCTGAACTCTATCTTCTAAGAAAATGTGATGTACAAAAAAAATTATAATTTGCTTCCACTGCAGTTCTACTTCAGGGCTTTCCAAAAGCACTTTTTAGCATCATGACCTACTACACATATTTGAGCACCATTTGGTTCGCTGGGTCTTAAAGGTCAATGGTAGAACTTCCTCAGCTGTACTTGAGACCATCTGTATAGAATTGTCTTTCTCTGGGTTCTACTCAAAACTTAAAATTTTTTAGATCGTCTTATAAATGGTCAGAGATGTTTACCCAAGTATGCTGTTTTCACATGTAAAGAGGCCAACACAACTGTTTGCCTCTCTAGTGGGAGGAAGCACAAGGGCTAGTAATTCTCTTAGACTTTAGGAGGAACATTTTGTCTGGCTCCTGAATGAACTTTATTGAGGTGGCAAGCCCCTGCATTTTTGTAGGATTTAGTCTCAGTTCTGTCACACATGTGTGTCTTACCAAGTCACCTGCATGTCCCAACTCTTCTACTCTCCAGGTTCTGTTACCAAGAATAGGATCAAGGAGATTTTGTATTGAATGCTGAAGCAGTGAAGTCTCTGCAAAGCATACTGTGGCGTATAACAAGAGTATTTTATTATGTTTCCCTGATACAACAGTAGATGTATTGTTGACCTTTCAGGTGAAAATAACCTGCTACTGGTGGTGTTTCTGGATTTTTGTGAAGAAAAAATCACTTGCTAGATTAACTCTACATATCAAATACCAAGGCTGTCTTAATTTGCTCAATAAGGAGACTCCATCTAGAGTGGCAACTGCTGTTGAAGTAGACATCTAATTAAGTTTATGACAATCTATATAATTTTAAGTTTGTTAACTTTTGCAGTGGACAAACTAGTGAAAGAAATGATCATACCTGCAACTCTCAAGTCTCTGACTTCTTCAGGGATGCCATATTGCTGGAGAAAGGAAGCTCCAAAGGTTTCTGCCTATCCCTTCCTAAACTTCATAGCCACTGTTTGGATTCTGCCAATTGCTAGGAGTTTTCATTCTCATTATAAACTCAAGAAGTGGAAAAATAGCATCTGGGTGGTTTCTTAGATTTACTCTTAGGTATTTTGTATTATCTGATGCTATTGTATATGGGATTGTTTTTAAATTTCTCTTTCTAATTGTTCATTGCATGTGTATAGAAATTCAGTTAACTTTTATATTGCCCTCATATCCAGCAACCTTCCTAAATGTATTAACTTTGATAGATTATCTCTAGATTATTTTAGGTTTTCTACATCATGATCATCATCTGAGAGTAATGACAGTTTTATTTCTTTCTTTCCAACCCTTTTACATATTCTTTTTCTTGCCTTATTGCACTGGCTAGGACCTCCAGTACATTGTTGAATAGAAGTGGTGATAACAGGCATCCTTGTCTCATTCCTGATCTCAGAGGTAAAGCTTTCAACATTTCACCATTAAATATGCTTGCTATAGGATTTTGTAGATACTCTTTATGAGAGATTAAGGAAGTTGCCTTCTATTCCTAGTTTGCGGAAATGCTTTTTAAAATCTATTATCACATTATTTTTCACCTTTATTCTTTCAATGCAATGAATTTGATTTTCAATTATTATATTCTCTTTGCATTTGTAGAATAACTTTGTATTCTTATTATAAACCCAATTTGGTTTCTAGTACTCTGTTTATATAAATCTCAGTTTGGTTTGCTAGATTTTGAATAGAATTTTTGTATTTGTGTTTGTAAGAGGGACTGGTTATACTTTTCTTTTCTTGTATGGTACTTTTTCGGGGTTTGGTGTCAAGACTATGCTAGCCTCTTAAAATAATTTCAGAAGTGTTCCCTCTTTTCTATATTATCTGAAAGATTTTCTGTAAGATTGTGGTTTTTTTTTTCCTTCCTTAAATGGTACAATTCATCAGTGAAGCCACCTGGGCCCGGAATTCCCTTTTTGAGAATATTTTTAAATGATGGATTCAATTTCTTTAAAAGTTATAAGATGGTAATTTTCCTGTTTCTTTTTGGCTGTGTTTTTTTTTAATTAAAGAAGTTGTGAGTTAACAGAAAAATAATGCATACAATATGAAGTTCATATATACCACTGTACTATTAACACCTTGCATTGATGTGATATATTTGTTACAATTGATAAAAGCACATATTTATAATTGTACTATTAACTGTAGTAATCCGTGGTTTAACTTAGGGTTCACTATTTGAGTTGTGTAGTTCCATGGGGTTTTAAAAAATTAGTCTAGTACTACATATGCAAAGTAAAATTTCCCTTTTTAACCACATTCACATATGTAATTCAGTGCTGTTAATTACATTAAGAATGTTGTTCTGTCATTACCACTATCCATACCAAAACTTTTTCATCGTCCCAAATAGAACTCTGTCCATTTTAAGTCTTAATTCCTTAATCCCTACCCTCACCCCATCCCTTGGTTAACTGTATTCTAGATTTGAAATCTTTATTATTTTTGTTTATTTTTTAACAAATCAGTTTTATTAATACATATTAATAAAGCATAAATTCATCCAGAGTGTATTTGGTATAATCACATAGTTGTGCATTCATCATTTCAATCATTATTAGAGCACTTCAGAATTCCAATAATAATAATAATAAACCAAAAAGACAAACAAATAAAACTCATCACCTCTGAATCACTTTATGCTTCCCCTGCTGTACATAGCTGCTATTCTATTTCCATCTCTCTAGTTTATTTGTGTTTATATTTTGTAAAAACAATCTTATATATGCAATATTATCCATATTTGTATTTCACATGAAGTTGCACTATGCTATACAGTCCCACATTACATTTTTTAGCTTTTGTTCTAGTAATATATGTGTCTTAGACTTTCCCTTTCAACTACTGCCATACCGATATAATAGCTCTGCTAGTATTATTTTTTAATATAAGTATTTAGAACTATAAATTTCTCTCTCAGCCCTGCCTTTACTGCATCCCATAAGTTTTGGTATGTTGTGTTTTCATTTTCATTCACTTCAGGATATTTCCCTAATTTCACTTGTGATTTCCTCTTTAACCCCTTGGTTAAGAGAACATTTTAAAATTTCCACTTATTTGTGAATTTTCCATTTTCTAGCTTCATTCCATTGTGATCAGAGAAAATACATTGTATGCTTTCAATATTTTTAAATTTATTGAGGCTTTTTTTGTGACCTAAGATATGGTCTGTCCTGGAGAATGATCCATGTGCACTCAAGGAAATTGTGTATTGTCTTGTTGTTGGGTGAAATTTTCTTTATATGTCTGTTAGGTCTACTTGGTTTAGAGTCTCATTATATTCTTATATTTCTTTATTCATCTTCTGTCTGGATGTTCTATCCATTATTCAAAGTGGTGTATTAAAGTCTCCTACTATTTATGTAGAACCATCAATTTCTCCCCTGAAATATTTGTTTCATATATTTTGGAGCTCTGCTGTTAGGTGCATATATATTTATAATTGTTATGTCTTTTTTTAAGTTTACCCCTTTATCATTATATACAGTCTTTGTCCCTCAGAGCAGCTTTCGACTTAAAGTCTATTTTATCTGATAGTAGTATAGCTACCCAAGGTTTCTTTTGGTTACTACTTGCATGGTATATATTTTCCCATCCTTTTACTTTCAACCTACTTATGTCTTTGAATTTAAGGTGAGTCTCTCATAGGCAGAATATAGCTAGGTGTATTAGTCAGCCACAGGGGTGCCTTTGGAAATATACCAATAATTGGTTGGTCTTTATAAAAGGTATTTATTTGGGGTAGAAGCTTACAGTTACCAGGCCACAAAGCATAAGTTTCTTCCTTCATCAAAGTCCACGTGTTGGAGCAAGACAGCTGCCGACGTTTGCTAGGGTTCAGGCTTCTGGGTTCCTCTGTCCCCGGGGCTGCGTTTCTCTCTGGGCTTAGCTTCTGTTTCCTCCACAAGTTCAGCTGTAGACCAGGAGGCTCTCTGCGCTTTGCTTCTCTCCACAAGGCCAGCTGTAGACTATCAGGCAAACGACTCACTTGTGTTCTCCTGGGGCGCTCCTCTCCAACATCAGAACTGCTTCTCAAAAATCTGCTTCTCAAATCTGCTGCTTTGCCTTTATCTTGAGACCACAGCCACTGAGGGGCGTGGCTCAATGCCCTCCTGACATGGCCCAGTTAACACCCTAATCATAAACCAATCATGCCCAGATGAACAGATCAGTTTACAAGCATGATTCAATTTATATTTTTGGAATTCATAATTAGATAAAACTCTCAAACCATTACACTAGGTAATGCTTTCTCCCCCATTCTTCCAGTCTCTGCCTTTTGATTGTAGAGTTTAATTCATTTACATTTAAAGTCATTACTGATAATACAGGAATTTCTACTTTCATTTTGCTATTTAGTCTTTGTAAGTGTTATGCCTTTTTTGTCCCTTGATTCTTCCCTTCATGCCTACATTCATATGTATTTGATTTTTTTGTATTGAATCTCTTCTCACTTCTATCTGGATATATTTTTCATATATTTTCCTTTTGGTTACCATGACATTACAACTTAACCTCCTAAATATATAACAGTCATATTTGATTTGATATTACCTTATTTCAATAACGTATGCATTCACTGTTTCTATATCCCTCTGTCCCCTCACCTTTTTAGTACTTGTTACCAATTATATCTTTGGACTTTTATGTCCAAAGTCATATATTTAACATTAATTTTTATGCATTTTGCATTTTAACACCTGTAGGAAGTACTTTTCAGTCTGAACAACTCCCTTTAGTGTTGCTTGTAGGGCATGTCTAGTAGTAATGAACTCCCTCAGCTTTTATTTATCTTGGAATATCTTAATCTTCCCTCATTTTAAAATAGAAAGTCTTGCCAGATACAAAAAATCTTTGTTGGCAATGTTTTCTTACAGCACTTTAAGTATTTCAACCCACTGCCTTCTTGCCTCCATGGTTGCTGGTAGGAAATCAGCACTTAATCTAATTGGGGTTTTCTCATACATAACAGGTTGCTTTTCTCTTGCAGCTTTCAGAACTTCATCCTTGTCCTTTGCATTTGAAAGTTTGATCAGTATATGACAGAGCATATTTTTCTTCGAGTTTATCCTGTTTGGTGTTCTCTAGGCTTCTAGGAAGTGCACATTTGTGTCTTTTGCTAATTTGGGGAAGTTTGCTGTCATTATTTTTTAAATATTCCTTCTGTTCCCTTCTCTCTTTCTTCTCCTTCTGAGACTCCCATAGCACATATATTGGTACACTTGATAGGGTCCCACAGATCTCTTAGGCTGCTTTCACTTTTAATAATTCTTTTTTTCTTTCTGCTCCTCAGCCTTACTCATTTCAGTTGTCTTTTCTTCATGTTTGTTGATTCTTTCTTCTCCCACCTCCAATCTGTTGTTGAAACCCTCCTGGGAATATTTCATTTCAGTTGTTATGCTCTTTAATGCCAATAGTTCTGTTAGGTTCCTTTAAAAAAAAAAACTGTATCTCTTTACTACAATTCTCATATTGTTCATTGTTTTCCTGTTATCCTTTAGGTTTTGTTTGTTTGTTGTTTTTGTTTTCTATCCTTTAGTTTTTACTCTGTATTTTCCTTCATCTCCTTGAGCATATTGAAGATCATTTTTAAGAAGTTTTTGTCTGGTATATCCTCAATCTGGTCTTCTACATTGGTGTTTTGTGGATCTTTATCCTCTTCCTTTGGATGTACCACCATTTCCTGTTTCTTTGTCTTGTAATCTTTGTTTGCACACTTTACATTTTAATACTTAAAATTTTTAACTCTGAGATTTATTCCTTGAAATGTCTGTTTCTTGAGCATGTAACCACTGGTGATATGACAGATTTGCAAGTCAGTCCTGCTATCAGGAAGGTCGATCCAAGGCGAATGCAAAGTGCAAGGTCCTCTTGCCTTTTGTGGGCATGTCCCTTGTCCTGGTCTTGAGCTTGCTAGTGGCCTTAGGAGTTGCCCTGTTTACAGGAGTTTGAATGCCCCCTCTACTTCCCAGGAAACAGACTTACTCCCTCTCCTGAATGTTCCACTGCTGGACTTAAAGCAGGTAAGCCTTTCCCCAGGCTATCTGCCTCATCTGTTTCTTACACTGCCCTCATTGTCTCAAGCTGTTTTTGCCAGGAGGGCAAATTCTGGAAGGATGGGC
>PVKH010000281.1:0-41862 GCA_004027955.1 Chaetophractus vellerosus
GAGAGAGAGAGAGAGAGAGAGAGAGAGAGAGAGAGAGAGAGAGGAGATAAATTCAAGCCAAATTCTCTTTGTTTAGGCTCACAGAATCTTTGCCTTGGAAACACTTTTAGAAATAATCTAGTCCACACTTTCATTCACAATATCTTTGATAAGATATTGTCCAAACAGCTTGTCTGAACACCTCCAGGAATGGAGTCCTCACCACTATTTCAAAGTAATTCATTCCATTTGTAGATATGTCAAACCGCTAGAAAGTTCTTTATTACAATGAGCTGAAATCTGGTTCTATTAGTCTTAAATCATCCTCTGGAACCATTGTTCTTTGATATGACTGTTTCACAGCCTTTTAATTCCCTCCTAATGATATGGTCTCCAAAATATTTATCATTTCATTTGCTCTCTAAAATCATTTTGATTTTCCAGTACTTATCTTAAAACGAAGAAGCTGGAATTATAATGATATATATACACACACAGACACACATATAATTTTCACTTATAACTACCAGGTTGAATTTCATATTTTTAGCTTGGTTCTGTCTTTAAAGATTCTCTTCTCCCTAAGACAAAATCCTTTATGATAATATTTACATTTATAAATAGGGAATAGTGATTATTAATTACTCATCTTTATGATTATAACAAAGGCTGAATTCTTTGGGGATTGTCAAATGAATGACTTAATATGAGCTAATTCTCTTGGGAGGAAACTTTTCAGGATATTATAGCACTGTATGAAATGATGTGTTAATTTTCTGGAATAATTTGTCCTTTTTGTCAATTACTCCAATTTATTGATCATAAAATCAAAACCAGTATGTTTATCTTCCTTTCTAAGTAGATTATAAATTGATTAACAGAGAAATTTTGGCTTAAAGTCTGATTTGTCATGGGAAATTTAGGTCTATATAATAGTGATGCTTTTGTCTGTCCACCCATTCATCCATCTATCCATTCATCCATCCATCCATCCAACCACAGTACATTTATTGAATTCCCATGATGTTAAGCATAACATTGGGAGCCAATATGTAAAAATTAAAAAAAAAACCACACATGGTGCTAGGAAGGGAATGATGAATAAGACTTGGACTCTGACCACAGGATTGGAGGCAACTAACATGGAACAAATATTCTAATAATAATATGGTGTTATACTACCCTAGTATATGTATCAATTGCTACAGTAGAGGAGGGCCAAATATTTATTATAGTGCAGGAGTATATTAGAGATGTGTACAAATTGCTTCAGAAGACAGAGTTTAGAAATGTGTCATAAAAAATACTTAGATTGTAATGCTCCTACTACTTCCTGACATTATATGTTGTTTGTTTGTTGTCTTTCTTCCCTATTGGAATGTAAGCACCATGAAGGGCAAGGACTGTCCTATTCATTGCTACATTCCTAGCATCTAGCACTGTAACTGACATGGAGTGGGCATTTAAAAATTATTTGATTGCATGAATGAATTGTAAAGGACAAGTAGAAGTTCACAAGTGAAGAGAGGGAATTCTTGATATATGGGCAGCCTAGGAAGAGAGAGGAGGGACGAAAGAACAGAAATGGTTTATTATGGTTAAAGTCTTAGCTTCAGGATATAAATGGTAGGAAATAAGACTAGAAAGGGAGGTTAGGAACAGATTTTGAAACCTTTTAAAATGCCATGCTAAGAGACATGCTTTTGGAGAGTTGTCAATAGTTTTAAAGAAGGGAAATGACCTAGTTCGGTATCTTAGAAAGATAATTGTTTTAGCAAAGGGAATAGAGGTAAAAGCATGGAGAACATTTAAGAAACTACTATGGCTTTCCATATGTGAAGGAATAGGGGCATTGGCAGGAATAATAATGATCAAATACGCTATCTTTCTCCACAAAGAATGGTAACTTTTCTCTTTTGAATTATTTTTTTGTTAAACCTTTACTAGTTGAGAATTGAGAATGAAGGGGAAGAATCTCAAAATTGTTTAAAAACTTAAAGGTTATAGTTAATTAATACGGAACAATTTTTGCCCTTTAGTATAGAAATATACTTTATCAAATAACTGACAGGCTGTGGTATTCCATGCCAATGAAATAAAGTCATAGAAGTAGCTTGCCTCTGTATTCAATAGGAAGGACTGGAGTATTCAGGCAGTATAGAATTTTTTCTTCTTGACATTCTCTATATAGTAAGAAGAGAATGAGAATGAATGAGATAATACCTATAAAATACTTAACATTTGTACAGAGATGTATTAAAGATATAAATAGTTGTATTATAGACCAACCACTAGATGGGGAGCTTGTCTTACACTTGTGTGCTTAGAAAGTTTTAAAGCAAGGCTTATCACATTTAAACTTCTCAGCATACTTAATGTTGACAGCATGTGGCTTCCATTGCTTTCTCAGATAATCAATGCCTTCGCTTTATAAATATGAAATAATTTAGTTAAAACTAAATAGTTTTATGAAGGTGGGGACCTATGAAAAAATCAGCGATGCTGATTATCTTGGACATTGAAAAATTTAATGCATGTTAAAGTACCATTATTACAGAACAGCTTCCAAAATTTTCATTGAACCTATGTCTATGGCCTCTTGTTTCTATACATTTATATGTAATAAATATCTATTTTAGGTTGCTGACAGATATTACTTATTGCTTTGGACTTGAACCTTTGTATTATTGAGAAAATGAAATCCAAGAGCACAGTTAAGCAGGCTTTATTAAGTTTCATCTATATAAAATTTAGCTGTCAATTTCCATTTAGTTTTATCTTAATCTCTTATTATGCATGATTACCAATTTTCCTTTTATTATGCAACCAAATGTCTAAAGAATCTTAAAGAATCACATTTTCAGTGAAATCAAACTAAGTAATATTTTCCCCAAATTCAAGAGCAGATGATATGAATGGAGGGAGGCTATAGTTAAAACACTTAACTGGAGTATATAAGAAAAATTAAAAAGACATCTGTCAGTTCTAAGGGGACAAATACCACCTTGGGGACAGATCCCTTTAATTTTGTTATTACACTGAGATGGTGCAGTTATAAAGTAATTTGTACTAATGATGGAGGAAGCATGTGTGAAATAGTCACTAATTTATTCCAAATGGTAAAGAAATTCCATTTCACTGACTCTCCTCTTATCTCATCCAATTTGCACTTTTCTTAATATACATCCTAATCAGCTGTTTAACCATCTCCAGAGTCTGTTTTAATAATTATAATTTTCATGTTGAGAAGTTATAGTTGGTACTTTTTCAAACTACGTCATCTTTGCATTGCATTTCCTATTCCTTATTATTATTTACATTTTTTGGTCTCTGTGAGATTCTTGTATTAACTCTAGTTCTTGGGCATCCTAACTCTCTCTTGGTTGTTGCAGCTGATGATTATAGTCCTTTCTTCATGTGTTTTGTAATATTTTACTGTGCATTCAACTTCAGAGTTGTTTGGTTTTGTTTGTTGCACTTTAGGCTGCAGAAATATTCTACAGAGTGGTTCTATACTTGTTTATAAAATATCAAAGGTTCTTGGATTATCAGTGTCCTGAATCAATTTGGGTTAATTTCTTGACTTGGGGTTCCCTGAATTTGATGTCCAGTACAAATTCTGAACCCACTCATGTGTATGGAACAAACCTGTGGTTTCTCTTTCCCTTATCTAGGACTTTAAGGGAGAAGACAAATTTTGGCCATGTCTCTGGGCTGAATTGGTGAATTAAATTCATACAGTCCTCTTTTCAACTGATTAAAAAAAGCTCTTTGAAGTTCCAGGCTTGATGTAGGGAACTTAGGTCTTTCTTCCTATACTATATAACCTATATCTAGTTCAATACTTCTGTGAGTGGTTCTTTTTTTTTTTTTGGCACTTGAGTGTGTTCCATATCTTTCTGATGAACATGGCCATGTATTAGCCTATAGTCTTGGTGAAGTCCTTTCCATTTTACTCTTATCTGCTCTGCACACACAAGGAAAGATTTATAAACCTGGTATTACTGCTACTCAAAAATTGGCTTTCAGGAAGAGAACAATGACTTGAAAGAAATAATGAGGCACTAAAAGTTTTTTCCCTCATTTTCCTTATTTGTAGCAATTAACAGAAAAAATACTCTAATAGGTGCCAAATGGAAGTTGTCAAATGTGATTATCAAGCTGATGTGTACATTTACTTAAACCTATAATGAACTCAGGTTTTTTATCAGCATTTTTAAACGAAGGTAAACCATCTAGTCATTTTTTAACTTATATTTCTTCAGTTAGGTACAAGGACCTTTTGACATTGGCAGTTCTGTAATATCAAGCAATGCCTCATTTCACACCAACAAATGTTAAGGGGAACTTAGCTCTTAAGTAACCCCTGGGTCAATAAACTGAATCATTAGCATCTCCTAATGTTGCTAGTTCAACATTTACATAATCTATCACAATACCTTGGTTTTCTTTTAAGGTACAAAAATTACTGCTGTAGGCTTAATGTAGAAAATATTTAAATAGCAACATTTTCTCAGTGATAGTTAAGCATACTGTTTGGTACTGAGTGAGTTAAAGTTTGAACACCACAACTAATTACTATGTAATGCTAACCTAAGTTGCTGGTTCATTTTGAGACTCTTTAAAATATGAACTGTGTATTTTACCCCTATGCACTCTCTTAATGATTTGTTTTTTTAGACTGAAATCACTTCCAGCCATCAGTTATACTCTTGGTTTCTACATATGCACTTCTCCAAGTACAAATATTTCTTTTTCCTATTGGTCTGCCAGCCCTGTCAGAGCAAATTTCACTTTAAACTAAATGCTATGATACTTAAAACCTCTTGGATTACTCAGGCTGCTAGTGTGATCTATGACCTTCCAAGAATGACAGCTGAACTTTCCAATTTGCTTATACTGCTTGGGGAACTAGAAAGCACATGCCAAAGAGGAAAATGTTTCTGATGTTGAACAGAGGAGAGCTCTTGTAAGAGGTAGAGGCAGAAGACTATTAAATACTAAAAAATACTAATAAGAAATGAAAAGAAACTAAATATGCTGTAAAGTCTAAGACCTCAAACATAATTCAAAAGGTAATGCTAGTATTAAAAAAATCTTTAGCCCAGTTAAATCATGAATAATGACCTTTAGTTACTGAAATTCAAGCACCAATCTGAATCTTAAAGTGGTACTGTACTACCAAAATGAACAAGTTCAGGAGATGGAATAGAATCTAAAATTATCATGAGTACTATACAATATAGTCTATATCAACTTCCCATCTTTATAAAACAGATAGAAATCTGACAGGTGGACATAACCAAAGGTAATATGGCCAAATGACATGCATGCTAGTCCTATTGACATAATACCAGTCTCTGCTAAATGAAAATTTTCTGTTAAGTTTCTGTTAAAACTCATGTCTCCAAAGTCCTTAAGTAAATAATAGAGTTTAGGAAAATTTTGGTATATTTTTGAAACCTTTTTCTTTTACTACCTCCCAAAAGAAGTAGACTGATGTCTATATTTAAAAAATTCTCAAGCTTAATATAATGTTTCCAACTTATGTAATAGTCTACTTACTAATTTATTTTTCTCTCTCTCTAAATATATTTAGGCTAAATAAACTAGTTTTCCTTTGACTGATAAAAATCAAATAGTGGTTACTAAGACACTTTTTTTTGTGAAGCTAAATCAAACTGAGTAATATTATTCCAAAATTAAGGGCAAAAACATGGATAATAGAAACTATATTTAAATACATTAAAAGTGCTAATTTTTAAATGGCATGAAAGTTTGGAAATTTGATTCTATAATAAACATCTAATTTCATATGTACTACAAAAAGGCATTTCCCTCCCCCATTAACCAGGCTATTCTTGAACATTTATTTTGGGCAGTGTTATAATATATTTGATACTTTTAACCACAAATTCAGTAATTTGAGTAATCAATATGGGTCAGATAAATATTTAGCAGTTATTTAGTGTCCCCTAGAGCACTTAAGGATCTCAGAATAGTGTATAATCTACCAGCATTGCACTTAATACTAGAAGAATAGGTACTAAAGTAAATCTCTTCAAATTTCATAAGCTCTCTTGGTCCTTGAGAATAAATTTGACTTACATTATAGGTCTAGTAAAAAAAAAAAAGGCAAATACACTTCCCATTTGGATCCAAGGCTAATTTTAGATTGTTAAGATATGCGTTAAATGATTTAAATCATTCTGAGTTGCAAATCTTCTAATGTTGGAGCACTTATTTCTGTATTATCTTCACAGAATAAAGCACCCTTTGGGCAGATGCTGCATTGATATCGAGTAAATTTAGTGTAGACTGGAACACAGAGGTATATGATTTTAATTATTTTTCTGGCTTGTGCTCTATTACCACATTTTAAATTAAAATTACCATTTTCAATGTGGCATAAGGAAACACCATACTTTTTCCCCCTTTATCACTAACACTCGTGAACATTTTCCCCCTTAATTTAAGGACTGACAATTATGTTTAAGTTCAGCAAAACGAATTTAAATATGAACTGAACTAATAACTCCTGAATTTTTAAAAAATGAGTGGAGTACAATGACCTCACCCAGAATAACTGGATGTGATTTCTGTCTCTTGTTCTGATTGAACTTAATTCAGTCTATATTTGTAACATTCTTTGTCATTTCCTTCTTTGTAAAATAAGAATAGCTATTCCTTTTATTCTCTCTAGGCTTTAAGATTTTTATATACCCAAGCCTCTTATAAGACATCCTTATAGTATATGCCTACTGCTATTTGTTATGACATGAAAATCATGATGGAGCCTTCCCTATAAATGCTTAGGAAATTGTGCCTCTTGTCATACAATCTAGAGAGTTAAGAGGTATTTTATCACACTTGGCATGGTTCTTACACACGCTTTCTGTTTGCCTTTACAGGGCTCTTACATAATTCATAGCGATTTATGTCTATGCATAGGCATACTAATTTTTGTTGCATTAAAATAATGCCATGGTCAATCATTTCTTCCTTTTACCAGTGTGAGAAAGGACTGCTTACAGGTTATTTAATCAAAATCTTTCAGATTCTGTCATGATTGATGAGAATGACATAACTTTAGGGATAAAAATACTGGGAAATTCTCTTTACATGCTTTTTCATCTTATTTTATTTCAGTGAATTTATTTTGAAAGTAGTAAATCAAGAGTAAGATTTTTAGTTATCTCACACAAATCATCACTTCCTACATTGTACAAATTTTTTTATTCAAGCTTATTATTCCTATGTTGGCTTCTCTTAAAAAGGGCACGGGTCATAGAAATGTTTAGGGTAGAATATTTTTATTCTGTACATTCATGTTGTCTTTGGGGTTGTGCCAACCCCCAATTTGGGACTTATAAGCAAGCTGGGCAACTATGAGAATTCTTCAGGGAAATGGGAATGCAACATATATTTTTAGATTATCTTATTACATGTAGATATTAGGAAGTATTCCAAACTAACACATAGGTATACCTTTATTGGTTATTTCAAGTACACAGGACAAGGAATATGACAATGGTGCCTACTTGCTGATGAGAAACAGTACCTCCTCTGTCCCCCAGAATTTAGGGGAAAAAGGCAAACTGCAACTGTAAGAAACTGTAATAATTTCTTTTTTCCACATAGTGTATATATGGAGGACGAGTTAAATTCTAACAGTCTGATATTTATAAAGGTCTTAAAACTCAAAACTTTTTTTTAACTTTCTTCAGACTTATAAGAATTTGTTTAGTATCTTACCAGAGACTCAGTGTGAAGTTTGATCACCTATTTGAACACCTTTATAAATACAACTTTATGGGGTATTCCATTAATTTGAAAAGATGTAATTTTTAAGTTACAGTTGCAATTTAAAAATTTACTTGCCTAACTATGTTCATAGAAGCCTCCTCCCATCCTTTCACAATTGAGGGGCTCTAAATTAGCCACTCGATACTGTCCACACAAATCTGGATTCCTTTTTAAGATTGCTTTGCCTTTTAATTCCTGACAGGCCAATATCAAGGTGCTTTGTTTTTGGCTGGAAAAACCTGAAATGGAAAGAATTTCTGAAAAAGTGGGATGTATCAAAAGTAGATAAAATTTCTTCTAAAGCTAAACAAAGAAAATAGACTTAATATATATACATATATATACATACATACATATATACATATATTTGTTATATTACTTGAGATGGAATGCTGACTTATGTCCAGAGAAGAGAAGATATACAGGAAGTCATTAATTATGCTACTGTTGATAAATCTATTTAAAAGACTAAGATCTTTAACCAAATCAAAGATTATTAATTGTGCCTCTCTAGTCTGAAATGAGACCATAGACATGTGTAACTTTTATTTAAACCAACATAGGTATAACACAGCCTTTACATACACTAATGAACTTTAGTAATAGAAGTATAAAGTTTAGAAAATTACTAATCATTCTTCTCAAATATAAAAAGTAGCATTTGAAATAATTTGTATTACAGAATGCCACATTCTTTGAAGGAGACTTGCATTATATTTAATTCATGGAGGCTCTGAGAAGTTTTGAGACTACCAAGTGATTTGGACTTCCACTGACTATTAAGACTATTGACATAAAATTCCTATAGGTAAAATCAACAGAATTATAGTTCCAAATTAATCTATTTAATGCCAGACATCTCTTTTATTTTCAAATAACCATCAATGGAGGTTTATTAATTTTTTTCTTAATGAGAAAACCTGGTGCATCCATCTTACAAATTCTTTGTAATCTAAAACTCTTCCAATTAGAAATTATATTTGTAAGAATTAATCCATAGTTTTAATGTCAGTGTTAAAAGAAGTTTAAAAGACTAAAATCTTGTGCCATTTGTTCCCTTAGGAATAAATGTCTGTCTCCCCTAGCCAGCCAGCCACCCACCCAGCCAGCCAGCCATTACCTATGGAAAATGCAAGATCAGTTTCTACTCAATAAACCTTTTGCCTATGAGATGGGAGGCGTAGGATATGAATATTTACACTAAATTCCATGTACAACGGCTCTCTCCAAACCTCACAATTACTCAAATTACATTTTATAGGACATTGATATGTTTCTAAAGAGGCAATATCTCTATTACAGAGGAAGAAGGCGCTTCTGTTTGGACTAATCCTTCCAAAATGCTTATTATAATGAAGTGACTGAACTCTAGTGAATTATGAGACCATTAAAGAGCAATGTTTTATTAAACAGGCTATACAATTCTGGAGGTTGTATTTCAAAAGTGATTTTGTCAAATATTGCACTACTTAGTTTAAAATACCATAAAATCTGAATCTATGAATCTATTTACTTTTTCCTAAGACAATTCACCACGTTATCTAATTAGATTGTGCCTTTTCTGCAAGATAATACTAAAAATCTATGCTATTGTAACTGAAGTAAAGTTAATGAATGACAACACTCCAAACAGCAAACCCTTAAAAGAATGGATTCATAATTTAAGATAATGTGGCATTCTTTTCTAAAGATAATTAATTCGGTTGCTTCTTAAACTTAAGGACAATTCAGAATAATGTTCGAGATATTTATTCCACTGGAATTGTAAACAAAAATATATATTTTTATTAAGGTGTAAAAATAATATAAAAGCAGGCAGGAATAGGTTGAAGACTATTGATTTCTAAATACTGACACTGTAGTGAGTATTAATTCCTTTTCTAAGCCTGATAATACTACTACCCTTAAATATTTTCAAGAAAATAGTTTCAAAATGGAACACAGGGCATTTTTAGGGCGTTAGACTTGTTCTGCATGATCTTGCAATAACGGATACAGGCAAGTTTAAATTTCATCCAAACCTATAAAAGTGTATGGTGCAAAATGTAAACCATAATGTAAACCATTGATATGGTTAGTAGCAATGCTTCAATATTTGTACATAAATTGGAACAAATGTACCACCCACACGTAAAATGTTATTAATAGGGGAGCGTGGAAAAGGAGGAGGGCGTTGGGTATATGGGAATCCCCTAAATTTTCTATGTGATTTTTCTGTAACCTAAAGCTTCTTTGAAGATAAAATGAAAAAAATAAGACACCAGGGGAACATACAGAAGAAATTGTCACTGTACATTCAAGATAATGTCTTACAGTGATGAAAGACACAATGTATAAACATTTTTTACTTTATTTCAAATTTTTTTTCTATTTTTTCATTTTATTTGTTGTTTTTTAAATTTTTATTTTATTTGGTTATTTTTTTGGCTTAATTTTTGGAAAGGTTTGGATCACAGAAGGGTCACAACTGTTGCAGGGGAGGATCACTGCTGCTGGGTGTTGTGATGGGGAGATGTTTGGGGAAGGGTGCACCTGGGGCATGCCTCTAAGGCATATGAATATGTTCAAGTGTTCATGCAGTGTTATCTTGGTGGGAGGAGACCCACATAGTAACCAAAAGAATTCAATATTCCCATCCTGGGGAGTCCTGCTACATTCTCTAATAGAACGGCAAGAATCCCCTGAGTACATGGGCAGTGCCTAGTGAAGGAAGACAGACCATTATGCCAGGTCCTTGATATTGATGATTGTACTTATGAACCTTTTCTTGTGAAATTGAAACTTAGACTAGTATTATATATTGCCTAAGCGTTACCTCCTGAAAGCCTCCTTGTTGCTCAAATGTGGCCTCTCTCTAAGCCAAACTCAGCAGATAAACGAACTACCTTCCCCCTGGCGTGGGACATGACACCCAGGGATGAGCCTCCCTGGCACAGAAGGCTTATTACCAAGCACCAACTAGCAATGCATCTGAAAAAAGAACTTGACCAAAATGGGGAAATATTAAATACAAATGAGTTTTTATGACTAAGAGGTTTCAAAGTGAGTCGGAAGGTCATTCCAGAGGTTACGCTTATGCACATCTCGGTAGGATCTCATTAACTGCCACAGTAAACAGTGGGGCTCCTGAGGGCTCTAGACACATCTAGACACCATAAGAAGGGCAAACAAGCTCAGGAATTTGGAACCCTGTAAGTAGGCCTTACTTTGGAATTTTTGCTCCCCATTGTAACAGAGTTACATGGGAATTGTCTTGCATGACACTGCAATGATGGATACAGACCATTATACATTTTGTCATAACCTATAAAATTGTGCAGGGCAGAGTGTAAACTATAATATAATCTATAGTCCATGGTGTAGCAATGTTTCAATATGAGTTCATCAGTTGTAACAAATGTACCACACTAATGAAAGATGTTGTTAATGTGGGAAAGTGTGTGACGGGAGGGGTGGGGCATATGGGGATCCCATATTTTGTGTTTGTGTGTGTGTGTGTGTGGGGGGCTACAACCATTAGTGTGTCCAACCCTGGGCAGGTGGCCCTTCTGGCCTGGTGAAATGGAAGATTTGACAATAGATCATTTGTGATAACAAGTAGGACACTATCATTTTATAGAAAATCGGAAATATGCATCACGATTCCTCGTTCATTAAAGCTTTTGAAACAAACAATGATGACCAAATAAGCCAAAATCATGGAACTCACAAACATAAGCAAGTTACTTACAGGCATTTATGGGTAACCAATGTTTCCAGAGCAAATATTTTTTTAAAGACACCCTGTATACCAGTACCCAGCCAAAATAAAAACCTACCCTCATCCAAGGGTCTTTTAAAATCTAACTCGTCACAACACTTTCATCTAGTAACCAATACATACTAAATCTTCCCATACAAGAAATAGGAGTGATTGTTAGGAGAATCAGATAGGAGCAATCAGGGTGTTGCAAGTCCTGATTATGCAGAACATTAATCACGTATCATGCGAACTCCAATCATCATGTTTCAATCTGCCCTCCTGAAGGAAGAACAGGTCAGGATTAACTCTCCTAAGAGTCCTCGTATATTTTTTATGTAATATTTATGTAATCTAAAGCCTCTTTAAAAATAAAAAAAATAAAAAATAAAGTGTAATAAATAGGATGCTTTAACTCCTCTCAAATATTTTATTTTAAACCTGAATTATATCTCAAAGGGAAAGGGATTGTTTTTTCACTGATCTCTGTATCTCTATATCCCATCCAAGTGCTTGTCAATGAAAAAGGCTACTGAATAAATGAAGGAAATTTTAAATGTTAAAATAAAACATTAAATATATTTAAATAAAAGTAAAAGTTAAGGAAAAGTTAAGAGTATCTTTTTGAAATAACAATAAAAACCAAAATATCCCAACAGTATTTCTCATATACTTCTGATTTATTGATTACCAATAGATCATTAGTTAAGATGTGGTAACAGGAAAGGAACTATAACAAGGATATTATTCGGTTTAAGTATGGGGTAGAATTAGGAGCTCTGCTACAGAATTTATGCTATTTGACAATGAAACCTAATAATTTTTATAAAATTTCTGACAATGGCACCATCCCCAAAGTGATTTCAAAGAGCTCTAACACTACAACTTTAAAGATCCTTGAAACAAATTCTCCCTGATATTTAAGTATGGTGCCACTCCTCCAGTCACAACAAAACCGAAAAAAGATTAAGAGCAAATCAGAATTGGGATTGACTATAATTACAATTATCTAACTTCTAAACATATATTCTATTCATTTTTCTCCAAGAAAAATTTGCATTCTAAATATTTTATAACTCTAGGAAAATAATCATTTGGCAATTCTAAATAATCTGTTGGATATTGCTATTAATAAGAAATTTAAAACTAATCATATTTCTTCCTTTGTTATAGTGAACCTATGATGTTTTTTCAGGTGAGATGAAATCAGATGGACTATTAATGTGATTTTACCTGTTAACCTGTAATATTGGGACATTACATGAGTTTCTTCTGGAAATAAACCAAAATTTTTCTGTGATAGAGATTTCTAACATTCAATATTGATGAGTACTTCTAGGTATATTCAATTAGATATGTGGTAGTATAATACACGCATACTGAGAATTTAACTGACTCTTAACTATATTGATGAGGCAAATACCCTCATCAATATAAAATACAACAATTCAAAAGACAGTTTTAAATCCTATCTAGGTTATTAAAATTTTTCCCATGTTGCATAGAATCCTAATACCAATTTTATAATACAATATTGTCAAGAACCTCAAAGGAAATATTCTATAAAACAGTAAAATAACTGTAGAATACTGCATTTTAATGCATTCAGTACTGGTTCCACATAATTCCATAAGACCCATTTCTCAATACCTCCCTCTCCACTCCCAATGATTGCATATTTAACAAATACAAAACCTCGATTATTTACTTAACAAATGATATGCAACTGTAACCTTGAGAGAGTAATACCAAAATATCAGACTATTAGATATAAAATTAATAAATTATAAAAAAAGATAAAAGTTAACACAAAAAATAAAATAAAGCAGGAAAAATGGCATTAAGGTGTATCTATGTTTGGAAACTAGCTCTGACCTTTATAATTTATTTATTAAACAAATATCAATTGAGAATTTACACTGTGCCAGGCACTGTGGATACAACTTTGAATAAGATACACAAAGTCCTTGCCCTTCTAGAGGGTATTCTTTTAGAAGGAGGCAGATAACTAAGTGAACGAAAAAACAAATAATGTGGTGCTATAATAGACAGGAACTGAACGATGGGGGAGAAGTCATAGTACTTTTATAGTTTGGTCAGGAAGAGATTCTGAGGAAGTAATATTTGAGCTCAGACTTGAAAGATAAGAAGCCAGTAATTCAGAGTCAGGGAAAGAATGTTCAAGTTAAGTACAAAGGCTCTGATGAGAGAAAGGACTTAATTTGAGAATCAGAAAGGTGCCCAGAGTGGGCAGAATTAAGGAGGAATTGGGAAATTTGTAGGAAATGAGGCTGGATAAGTAGATAAAAATTGGATAATTCAGGGCCTTATAGGCCATGTAAAGCTATTGAAGGCAAGTGAAAGACATAATCTGATTTATACTTTTAAAAGATCATGATGGCTACAGTGATCAAACAAACAAACAAACAATCACAGATTGCAAGGTAAAGTAAATGTAGAAGTAGGGAAATAATTTAGGAGCTGTTGAAGCAGTTCAGTTAACAGATGATGGTGGCCTAGACTAGATATAGCTTGAACAACTGGATGGATGGTGGTAACATTTAATGAGATAAAAGATTAGGAGAGCAATCAAACTTTTGATTTCTCACACACAAAAACAGTCTGATAATTTTATTAAACATTCAAGTGAACTGGATTCAAATAGGGAGGGTCATAAATCTGGTGCTCAGATAAAAATATAAACCTACAGATATTACTTAAAACCACGGGATCTGGATGAAATCCCCTTGGTTGTGGGTGTAGTTACAGAAGAGGGCTCCCAAACAGGATGTGGATAGAGATCAGGATCAAAGCACTGAACTAACTAAAATTTAAAGGTGGAGAAGAGGAGATATAGCTAGCAAATAAGAATGGGAAGAAATGGAAGACTGAGGAAGAAAATCAGAGAAAGGGACTGTTTTCAGAGCTGAGAGAAGGGAATTTCAAGAAGCAGAGCCTGGAGAAGTGTGTCAAACACTGCTGAGAGTTAAAAATGAGAAAGGCATATGGAGATTACTGGTGGTTTTGACAAGAAAAGACAAGTTAAGAGTGAATGGGAGTCTGGGAGTGAACTGAATGTGATGAGGCCAAAGAGAGTTTAAATTGGAGATTTCAGATTATATGTTGACAGAAATCATCCAATAGAGGGGGAAAGAGTGATGACTTGAAAAAAATTCCTTGAGAAGGCAAGAAGGGATGGAGTCCAGAACACAAATGGACTGAATGGACTTTGAAAAAAAGGATACTTCTTTAATTATAACAGAAGGGAAGAAAGAAAAGGTGGATAAAAATAATAGTAGTTTATAGTTTGGGTGCTGACTAGTATGATAACTAGTCATAACTAGTATGATAACCTTGGGAAAACTGCTTAACTACAAGCTTCAGGTTTCTCAATAATGATTTCTGCCCTGAGCTGTTATGAAAGTTAAATTAGATGTAATAAATTGCAGTTAACATACTGCTTAGCACTCGGTACACATATTTTAATAAATGCCATCTATTATCAGTCAACAGATCTCAGATTGTATACAGATTTGAAACCATTTTAGAAAATAATATTTCAAATAATATAATTAGACTGAAGATTAAAAGTCTGTATGATATTGAATCCTGCATTATTTCTAACTCCTTTTTAGTAATTTCATTTAAAATTGGATTGGAGTGTTTCTGTTCCAGAAACAAACTCTTTCAAGCAGCTTCACTTAAGATTCTTTTTTTAAAAAACAAGTACAATGTAAAAAAATATTAATGTTTATTTTGTGCAGAAATTTTCTGGGGACTTGCAAATTCAAAATTTTGGACAGATTTTGGACTAATGGCCTGGCAGATTTAAAACTGCATAAAAACAAAGAAACAAACTATGGAACAGACTACCAGATATTCAGTCAAAAATACTATGTTAGCCTCTATCACATGCAAACTATGATGTTACAGTTAATTAGATATAAAAAGGTTTATTTGAAAACACAATGATTCTAAGAATACAGCTACAAATTTGAAGCTCAACATTTCTACAGTATACCTAATACTTTCTGAAAAGCTTAACATTGCACTTCTCTCTTTGTTTCTTTTAAAATTTTCAAACCATTCTGCTTTCTCACCCTCCTTTCTTCTTGGGGGAAAAAAAGTCCAGGAGATTGGACTTTAGAGTCCCCACTTAGAAAAAAATCTTTAGAGTTCTCAATATACTTTATTTACTGCTTTCATAGCAGTTATCTAAATCAACGGATAGATATTATTCCAACATTTTGATTTTTACAAAAATGGAAATTATTCTGTGAAATAAAATAAATGGCCATAAGATAATAGTAATTGACTTCAATGATGAGAAAATAGAAACTGATTTATTTTATATATTTAATATTACATATGCAAAAATGATATATAAACACATAATACAAAATATATATTATCAGTGGCTATCATCTAAAATGGACTTCTGAGGGTGAATTTCTTGACAGAGATAAGGAGTTGCTAAGTTCCAGTTGCCAACAACAAAATAAGGCATTACAAAAGAAAGATAAATGGCGTAAGTGAAAAATAAATTTAACATATATTAACTGCATGAAATAATGTCTCAACCAAGAAGTTTCACTTTAGTACAAAAGAAAATATGAAAAATTAATGTGAGATTTTACTGTACTTCATTGTGTATATGCATCTATTAAGAATGTATACTACTCAGCTTGTTTAAATGTGATTTTGAAATTCCACTTATTTATTCAACAGATATTTGTAATTTTCCACTATGTATAAGAATCCATTTGATAAAAATGATGGTTCAGTGGATATTTAAAACAATGTTTCTTTTACTTTAAGGATAGCTCTTATAATGTAGAGATCAAGTTGTTTTTTTTTTTTAAACTTTGGATTTCCCTTAAATACTATGGTATATTCTCTCTAATCAAAAGTGAAAAATAATGTTCTGACTTATTAAGTAAATTCATGAAGTGCAAATTTATTTTGAAACTGAACATACAATATAATCACAAGCCAGTTATTTTATTTGAGGAGAAAGGTTTGGTCTTTTAAAAGCAATAAAATAGACCCAATATGAATCTTAATGGTAAAATACATGCACATGCACCACTCCCACCTCACCTCACCTCA
The DNA here is from genome assembly GCA_004027955.1 of Chaetophractus vellerosus. Taxonomy (NCBI): domain Eukaryota; kingdom Metazoa; phylum Chordata; class Mammalia; order Cingulata; family Chlamyphoridae; genus Chaetophractus; species Chaetophractus vellerosus. The sequence continues at coordinate 16,634 of PVKH010000281.1, forward strand.
CACCCACAGACACACACACACACAGACACACACCCCCATTTTCTCAGTTTATTAACATTCTAAATCTTCCAGGTTTGGCCTTGTAACCACTTGACTTGATAAAGTAGGTCACTTAAAAAGGAAGAAAACGCAATAAAATGAATTACAAAGACAACAAGATTAAACTGATTGCACTGTTTTCATACATTGTAGCTGAAATTCTGCAAATAAGCAGTTGGCTGTGGTTTGGCATTTAACAGTATGTGATCAGTAAGTTGGAGGAAATTTTATTCTCATTAACTGTTGCAGATTTACTGCAGTGAAAAAGGACTCTGTAACCCGAGATGTGACAGTACAGAAAGATCAAAGCCATGGATTGGAAACTAAATAAACCCTCCGGCTACTTCCTGCAAGGAAAATTCACTTTGGCAATGTAAAACAGAGCCCAGTTAAAAACTACTCTCAGTTTTATGAGCTGTCATAGCAGCTCAAGTGGTTTGGATTGGCTGAGTTTAAAACACTATATTTCCTTGTTTTTTTTTTTTTTTTTTTGTCTTAGATACTTCTGTAAGCAGTTTTATAGATAAAAAAAAATAAAACAACAACAAAATAAAACTTTTTTTTGGGTTGAAATTGAGAAGGTAACCAATAACTCATTAAAGGAGGCAGGTCTTCATTTGCACTTTCCTTTTTCATTTACTACACCTTAACAGTTTAGTTTTAGATTTATTTAACAATATATATTTATTTTAATAATTCATCTGCATTTTGTATAATTTCTATTCAAAATAAGTGCAAATCAGTTTATAGAGTTCATATGGGTTATATCTGAGGCATGAGCTATTTGTAACAGCACCTCTGGAAGGACAATGGGCAATATGAAGAATATGGGGATTAATTAATATTATTTTTTAAAACCTATATGCTTTAAGTTTTAGCTGTTTCTTTAAAAATATATTAGAAATGTTAAACTAAAAACCCACATAAGAAAACTTTAATAATTGTTCATAAATATATTAAATCACATTTAATCAACCTTAAATTAGAAAATATCCCTGCATTTAGGAGTTAGCTCCCTAACATTATTAAATCCAAACGTAAAGAAAAGAAAAGATGCCATGCTCTACTTCTCTTTTCCTTGGAGGGGGTGGTGGCACTTACTAACCACATTGAATACAATTTTGTTGCTCTCAGAATATGAATAAGCAAGCTTTATAATGGTAATTTGTATCCTATTATTTAAAAATATATCGCATAATATATATTTTTTGAAAATAAGAACATTTTATAGATTGAATAGGTCAGAGTCATCTTTGCTTAAGGACTTTTTATTGTCTTTCCATTTAAATTTACAAGTAATTTTTATATGTCTAGACAAGCAATAAGTGCTATTAATACATGTGAAAAATGTATGAACTTTAACATTAGATAATCAATTTTAATTGGTGGTGATATAATTAACTTTCCAATCATAACTGGATTAACTCCCATGTCATTTCTTCTAGTACAAAGCTATACCATAATTGATGTGTTACATTTTTAAGGATTTAGTTATATCCAGATTACTTTTTATTTATTGATTCAGTAATGCTGAATTTCTTATCTTTAATGAAAATCCTATTAAAGTGACAAATTTGTTTTTGCTTGGGAGTATGTTTGGACTGACTTACAACAAATGCGCATGTCTACAAAAACTTTGTTCAGATCAACCAGATTGAAAATTAACAAAAACTTGATGAAAGCTCTGTCACCAACTTCTTCTCTTGATTTTAAATTTCCAGAGGAAAGTAATCACTTAAAATATTTTTCTAAGTCAGGAGTATAATTCCTATAGGATAAAACATCTTTCAAAGCTTCCAGTTTTCTATAGCTTGATTTTTGGCTCATATTCCTATACCTCAGTGAAGTTTACAATTTGCTAATGCTGATGTGTGATAATCTAATAAAATCTAGCCTTAAAGGTTATAGGCCCAATTTACTAATAAAAACTAATTCAATTCTCCTTGGGAAATGCAAATCATTAGTGTTTAAGCAATGGAACCGAATTTCCTTGCATTTTAAGGGCTAGAAAGAAGAGGCCTCTATAAAAAGTCTAACAAATAAGACAAATGAGATATATAATAAGCCCATGAGGATTCATTTACAGGCATAAAACAGTATTATCAAATATTTTAAAAATTAGATTGGTTAATTAGCAAAATAAAATAATTTTGATGAGACATACAACCCTTCTAGACTGAGATTATTCCACTCATTTTATCCCTATTTTTAAAAATACAGCTGGATTTAATCTGTAGAAAACTTAGTGAAGTGATTACTTAAAAGAATTTAACTAGGGATATAACTACTTAATGTGTTAATAACTTTAGCAATTGTCTCCAAGCAAATCTGAAGCACTAATTTACAGTAAACCATGTCAAACATATTAAAACAGAGTAGATAAATAATATGTTGTGCTGCACAATAGAACTTATATATCTTAATCTGAATTTTAATAATGTTTGCTCTAAAATTTGTAAAGCACAGTCCACTGATACACTGATATATTTGCTTGTTATTTGGAATCAGTATGCTGTAACAGTAAGAGTGCTGGCTCTTATTGAGCTTAAAGGCCTCACTATTTATTAGCTACCTGGTTTTGGGCTACATCCAAAATTAACGAGCTCCCTAATATTATTAAATCCAAACTTAAAAGAAAATAAGAGACGGCATGCTCTACTTCTCTTTTCTTTGGAGGGGATGGTGAGATCTCTGAGCCTTAATTTCCGCATTTGTTAAAATAGGGAGAATACTACTCTGTCTTAGCTAGAGCACACACTTGCTGATGATCAAATGAGATACGTGAAGATATATTCATAAACTGATAAAATGCTAAAGAAATTCGAGTTATTTCCTCTGTATATTTAGATTTTAAACTAAAATAACCCTTAAACATTTTATTCTTTGAAACTTTTAGAAAGCTCCTAAAACATTCCATCTTCTTAAATAAAAAAGTAACTCACAGTATTGATATGAGAGTATTCAGAAAGAAGAATGAGATTTATTGTAAGGATGACTTTAGAGTAAGAGTTTCCTATTATAAAAACATTTATTCGCCTTGGTTTGATTTCCTCATCAGAACTGTAACATAGCTATTGCCACTCCTGTTCTGTTTTCACCATTGCAAATATATGAGTAAAAAGACCACTTAGGTGGTCTTATCATATGGTATTATTCCTTTTGAATGGTTTTATTCATTTCAAGAAATTTTACATACATTTCTGCTTGGTTAATACTGATTAAGGTGGGAAGAACATAAAATTATTTCTACTGGTCATGTATTTATACCTTGGTATAGAATTTATCAATGGAACTGAAATAAATGTTTATATATACTAAAAATAATCTCATTTGGATAACTGAATGTAATTATAAGAAAAGTGCACAGATCTGGATATTTTTAGATCAACTCATATCCTTGTAACAGAACAACTTTTTAAAGTAAATAGGATAATGTCCTGTTATTCAACCCCACTATTTTTCTGCATGTGTTTTAATCATGATTTAACAAAATTCTATTTAAACTGAGAAGCAACTGTTACAAACATCCCAGCCTAGATACAGCTAAGAACAAGTATTAGGGGCCTATGAAAATATGCATATCAAGAACCAAGAGCAGTAAAATGTATAAAAGTGCATTGCATATACAAGGCATTCATCGAGTTTTTGTTTTTTAAATATTATACATTGTTTAACAATAGGCTTATTTCAAAATGAAAATATATTTATACATTAAGAGTAAATCAAATATATCATCAGAATTTTATAATACATGCAAATGCATACAAATGGAATGACCAAATATTCGTAACCATACTGCCTACTCTCAATTATTACAATTACAGATGTGGCAGAGGTGTACTCAATTTTATGCAATTCAAACATCATAGGTGAATAACATTTTTATATAAAAAGAAACATCAATAAGGAAGCAGGTTAAAAACTCTGTGGTCAATCCTTAGAGTAAAAAACTTTTCTGTAAGATGAATAAATACTGTTAAATGTAACTATTTTTTTTAACCTATTTTGACCTTCATATATTGAGTTTACTTAAAATTAAACACTGTATAATATAATCTAATATGTGGACTCAATCTTGTGGCACAAAAGGAGATATGAAAATGTGTTTATTTCACAATTAGACAACTGTATCTCAGTATTTATTTTCTTTGACAAACACAATTTCTTTATCCAGTCTTTATCTCTACCTCATAAGATACATTTTTAGAAGTGAAGTTATTGAGTTAAAAGAAGTGAACAATTTAAGTGTCCAGTTCTATATTCCAAATGCCTCTCACAAAGGGTTCATCAATTTAAAATCCCATCAGAGGTGTTTCAGAGTATCTCTTTGCTCCTATATGTTGTGAGTATTAGCATCAAAATATTGCAGGCAATTGATAGGTAAAAATGTTATCAGGTTGCTTTATTTTGTAACCATCAAGTCTGGAAAAACGACTAAAACCAGAAGATTTGTAAAGGAGTCATGAAGTAGGTTCTCCACTGAGAAAGAGTCAAAGGAAAAGAAATCTATAAATAACAAAAAGGCTATGATCATTTTTGATAAAAATTTAATCATGCACTAAATATAGCAGTATTTTAGTTAATGATTATCTTTTAAGATTTCATAAAGATTTATCAATTAATTTAGTCCTACAATGTTGCTGAGCAAATGGGCAATTGGTCTCAATATCAAAGGAAAAGTTTCTGGGAGGTTCTTTTTACGTTCTTTTGATCCTTCCATGTAATTTCTATACTACTGCCATAGTAATGAAACTTGCTAAAACTTAAATTATTAGAACAAAATGGAAGAGTTTAGAGTTTCATTTATCAATTAAAATCAATAAGGGACTTATCAATGAAGGGAATTTGTAGGCATACTTACATTCCTCTCCATATAAAAGAATTTCTGGCTTGGCCAAATGAAGAGTTTGTAACCAGGAAAACAATTTCAGTTCTCCTTTGAATAGACTCTTTAAAAAAAACCTCACAATATGTAGTTCTAGTAATGATTTGTAGTTTTATACATACCACATGATGACTCTTAGGCATAGAATATGTAATTTTGAGGTTGCTTGATCCAGTGAAAAAACTGAGTAAACTAAATAGCTAGGTATAATTAAGGTGGCCTTATAGCTAAAGAAATTAGTCTAATTTTTACATGTAGAGGTCTAGTCTTAGGAAAAATCATACATTAAAGAATTTGGACAAAAGATTATTTCTTATATTTTAAGGAAATAATTTCCAATTCTCTTCAGTACTATTTCTAAATGCACACTGATTATCATTATAACTGGTTTAATGTTTGAAAAAAAATAAATCAGAGAGAACAGAATAAAAGATACATATAATACATATAATGAACAAAAAGGTAATAATCAAGTTTTTTAGAAGGAAAAAAGGCTATAACACACACAGAAATAAAAGATCCATATAATATATATAATGAATAAAAAGTTAATACCCAAGTATTTTAGAAGGAAAAAAAAAGCTGTAACACACAGAAAATAAAGCATCAGAATCAGATGGCTCAGAAAATGAACGCATCTAGTTCATCTTTGACCCCAGTAAAGTGGTCAGTAAACGACACTCCTGTGCCAACCACAAAGAGTAACTCCAGGCCCTCTGAAAAATATTTTTCAAAGCCCCAAGGAAACCTAAGCAGTTTCTGCAATTTTTTTTTTTACAGTTTATGAAAATTGGATTACTATAAAAGAAAAATGGACCATTTTTACTGCAACAAAAACTGATTTGTGAAAGCTGGGAGCAGTTTAAAAATACTCTTAACATGAGGTTCTTGTTAGTCTTGAAAAGTAAGAGTTATAATGAAAAAACAGTCCAAAAATATGGTGTGGATACATGGCATAAAAGGGGGAAAAGTTAGTCTCGCTCCTATTATTTTTAATTAGCTTCAATAGCAAGTTACACTTTACTTTCTAACACCAGTTCAGATTTTGGGAGGGGAAGATTTACATCTGACGCTCTGGGATTGACAACTCCATAGCTGGTGCCTTGGAGCCCTAATGCATTTTGCATTAGCTCTAAATGTCGGGGAAATCCTGGCACCAAGAGGTTTAAAACGATAGTGACATATGTCTAAAACCAGGATTTGCTGTCCAACTGCCAGTATCTATTTTATCAAACATCCAGTCTCCCTGTAGAATGGGGTAGATGAGTTTAACAGTTTTCACTGTTTCCAATTAAACTGCCTTGATATATTACAAAAATGCAAGCATTCAGATTAAAAAGGAACCCCTGACTTGGATTTTAAAGAAGATCCCGAATCGAACATTTTCAAACAGTTCTCTATCTGGCTTAAGTTCTCCATTTTAACAGACCATCCTATTAATAAACTTTGTCTTTTTTGGAAGAAAGTGAAGAATTTTTCTGTAGGCAATTAAAAAATACTCTTTCATATAAATTAGAAAATTGTTCTTTACCTTGCAGGGAATTGGGATCATCTATTTCACATGAACCTACTCAAACTGAAATGTAAAAAAAAAAAAAAAACAACACAAAGAACAAAAAAAAGCCATGAGTACTGTCTGAAGGGTATGCCCCTTGGCACTGTCACATTTTGTTTCATATTTTATCCCACGTCATTGGCACTCAAATCATTAAAAACAATGGTAATGATAAAAATTCACATTTTATACATTAATCTTCCATTATTCTTCCTCCAGATAACTTGACAGTGCATATTTATCAAAGACATATGATAAAGAGGCAGGGAAGGAATTTGTATGTCATCTGGACAATTCCCCTGATTTAAGAAAAAAAAAAAAAGCCCACAAAACTCCAAATGGATAACATTTCCTCTTTTTAAAGGCATCTAATAAATATTCTATCAGCTTTTTCAATATTTAAAATTCAACCAAGACGTTTTTTCATAGTTAACTATTATTCTCATCTTTATAGCAAAGATGAAAATAGGAGTTCTACAATTTCTGTTTGATGGACTTGCATTTCTTAAAAAAAATTCCTATTTTGCTTAAAATCAGCTAAAATGAAAAAATTCAGTTGTGAGGCAATGCTATTTGAGCTAATGCGCTTTGAATTGACCTATTAGATATCAGAAGCTGAAAGGTAGTTTCTAGTTTAAAATTTCACATCTGGGACATTATGCAGCAAAATTATCATACCAAAATATCTAAGTAATTATGTAGAAATTTAAAATACTTAAATATTTACAAAATTTTAAAATTTTCCAGAGTTAATATCTATGGTTACTATAAAAAAGAGAGCACAGAAATCCTATTAAAAGGAGAACCAACCAAAAATGATTTAATAAAAGAAAAAGTAAATGATTCCAGAGTAGGTCAATAAAAAATAATGTGGAAAAGAACAACTACTTTGTCCTTGGATGCTGTTTGTATCTCTGCTGGTATCATTTAAAGTCTCTTTTCATTTGATCTATCACCTCCAAAAAATTGAGGAAATTCATTGTAAATTATTTCTTCTGGAAATAAAAAAAAGAGAAAAGATACAGTGATGTGATTTAAGGCCTAAAAAATTAAAAAAGACAAGAGAGGAAAGACAACTTTCTCAGGGGAAGTTCTTTTTAAAGGGCAAACAATTTGCAAATCAAAATGATTATAATAAATAAGTATATCACCATTTTGATTTGAAAAATAGTCTATAGTAAATTTCATTAACTAACCCTTTAAACCAACATTACTGTAACATTTCTTTAGCAAAGTAAAAGAAGCTATTTAAATATTTTTACTCTTTAAAAATAATTTAAAGTACACAGGTAAAGGATTTTCCCAAAGTCATTTTTAAAAAGTTAACAGGAGAATTGTTTAATAAAATCCTACATAACTTGTCACTGAGTATAGCTGTCTTTCAAAATATTTTTATTGCTTTCTAAAATGATCAATTTTGAAAGCCAGCAATAAGAGATTTTGTTGAATTGATGAACTCAAAAGGTCATTAATCTGTATATTCAATTTTAGCAAAACTTTTTAATTTCTTAAAAATCACATAATTATATAAAAAATTGAAAGAAAGTCTTTCCCAAATAAGTAATGCATGATTAGTAACAGTCTCCCTTCTTTAGATTAACAGTATCTGCATAAGATACAAAAATAATGTTCTGCTTCTAGTGATTAGTTAATAAATAGCCTATTAACTAATCTTGTAACTAGTATCAGCAAAATTCTTTGATATAAATATTTTAGCATCACACACCCAAATTGTTTCTTCCTTTTCTAGTTTCAGAAAACATTTGTACAGTGAATTGTCACATGGAGTACACTAGTTATAATGATTAAACAGAGGCTCTGTTTAAATAATTATAGCTAATATAGCCAAATGCATCAGAAGTAATCAAAAGTCATATGCTTTTAAGTATTTAAGCATGTTTAGCTTGTATTTCCTAAGGCTTACCATGACAATCCAGTACACCGATGAAAACTTGAAGTGCTATTATTTATTTAAAGTCCACTACAGAACACTAAACTACATATAAGGTGATTATATATATTCACATTTTATATAATACTCCCATGATTTTCCACCATGCTTTTAAACTTTTGGTCACAATCATGAATGAGTTGTGAAAGCAACTTATTGGGTTGCAATTTGTATTTTAAATAAATGAAACAGAATAGAACAAAGCAGAACATACTAAAGTACATTACAGACACTGAGAGTAAATATAATTTTAGGAAATTTTTGTTTTATTTGTATATGTATATACATATATGTATACAAACGTGTATATTAGGTTGCAATATGAAAGGCATTTCTTAAGGTGGATGTGGTACAAATACCTTAAAAGTCACCATAGTATGCTATATCTCCTTTCAAGTGAGGTAGCATATTGTACTAGAAAGAACATAAGCTTTGGAGACATATAAGCCTTAGTTCAAATTCTTCTTCTACCATCCTACCTGAGTTGGTTACTTAAACTTAAATTTTTAGAGCCTTGATTTCTTTAAAATGTTGCTGTTCAAGTGAAAATAAACATGAATATTTGTTAAATAGATTGGACCCAACAGATGATCAATAATGGTAGCAATTGTTATCACATGTTGTGACCCATAATAGTTATTCACCTCCTCTTGCAACAGTAACAAAATTCTAAAATTTTAGCTAGGCCCATGGCTATCCACAATATAGACTGTGTATATAGGAAAGCAGAACCATTAGAACAAGGGAATTATTATAGGGGCAATTATAAAATTGTCGTTAAAAAAAAAGAAAAAGAGGAGCTTTAACAGTCACAATTGTACTCTTTCATTTTAAAAATAGATCAACACACATTCCCCAAACAGAAAAATAGTCATGTTAATTAAATGTAAAATTTTAGAAGAGGAATTTAAATCATTAACAAAGAAAAAATTCAATATCTAAAGGGCAATTAAAATTTTATTTACTCATTGGACAGATTAATGTGAATTCAAGAGTCAGCCTGAATGAAAATATTACACCTCTAGGAATGATATGGAGGGGGAAATATTGTTTGTACTTTCTGGCAAAAGTTAAAAAAAAATCTATGACACCAGTAAAGAAGCTGGATAGCTGCTGAGCAGGAACTTTACTATAATTATAGAACAATTCTAATATGAGAGATTTTTTCCCCTTAAATATTTTACTTCAATGCCATCTACAGGGACAAAATCTTTAATCAAAGCACTAAGACTTTTAAAAAGTGATGTCTGAATTGTTAAAATATATGTCTTGTGTTTTTGTTTTCTATTAGACTTTACTGATTTTGGAAAGCACAGGAAATGATATATGTTTATCAATTTGGCAAAAGTATTGTCTATTCCAATAAACAGCCTGTAATTTCCAAGGTAATATAGTGTGTGTGTGTGTGTGTGTGTGTGTATTTCAGATCTGTGATTTTTTTTTAACATAGAAAATGTGATTTCATAAGTTAAAGTCAAATAAATCTATTTTTTAAAAGACTGAGGAAAACAGAAGAGAATTTTGGCTTTTCAAAAGAGAAAGTATATATTTTTCTCCCAAAACTATATTTTAGATTTTTCTTGGAAATCGCTTACCTGCCAGGAAATGAATGCTGTCCCACTACATCTCCATTTTGAAGGTGATAATCACTGAAGAAATCTGGACTTATGGCTCCTTCAGAGGCAATTAATCCATCTAGGAAGAAGGTAAGTAGTAAATAGTGAAACACATTTGTGGGGATAAAAAAGAAACTACCCTAGCAAGCAATACAAGAGAAAATTACCTGGATTTTTTAATTTGGAAAGAAAAATGTTAGCATGATATGCTATTCTCTCTGGGTATGAACAGAAGACCATACATACTTAAATGTTCTGTCTAATATCAGGTCAGTACAAAAATTCAACAAACATTTATTTATTTGCTATGTGCTAGGTAGTATGCTAGGACCAGAGATGAATAAGACAGCCTCACATTCAAGAAGCTTATAATCTTGTAGCAAAAAAAGACACAGAAAAAGATAAGGGGGTGAGGTGAGGGAGTAAGGATGGTATAGGCTAAGGAAAAAGCATGAGTAATTATAGTGTGGTGTCAGTAAAAAGCAACATTTTAGTATGTCCCACGTTTTATACCCAGAGTGCTTCGTTTATATAACTTGATTAGGGAATTCAATATTTCAAAGAAGTGAATTTCTGGATAGGCAATGTTTGACATGTTAAGTGCCAAACCTTAAAACTCACACACGAAAACTTAGGTTAGAAATCTTTCTAAATGTATATTTCACATTCCCTGTGTTCTTAAAAGGGTATACACAACATAATTTAACCACTTCTTTATGATTCAATCTTCATTATAATCATCAAATATTATACAGTCATGCCCTAAGGTTATTAGATATATTTGACTACCCATGCTAAATGGCTCTATACTATGAAGCTTTTGAGTTTTCTTTGCTTATAAAATACGTCTTTTCTCAAATTTAAGTCTTTGCTATAACTTTTACTTAATTAATTAACTTACTTATTTATTTATGTATTTTTAGATGTTAGGGCCTGGGACGGAACCTGGGACCTCCCATGTGGGAAGCAGGCACTCAACTGCTTGAGCTGCATCTGCTCCCTATCACTTTTCATTGATTTTAGAGTGGTATTACTTTCTCATTTGCTCCAAAGTAAAAATCCAAACAGCCAGTTTTTGATTGAATTATACATAAGGTAAGAATAAAAAGGATCTGAGGGGAAAAGCTCTAAGTGATGGTTTTGGGCTGTCCTATGCATAAAATGAATACATTTTTGGATATGGTTTTTATAATAATTATTTGGACAGCTCTGAGCCATTTTAAACTTTCCTTTTCTGAAAGTATGCTTGTTGCTGAATGACATCTAGATAAATGTTGTCTAGGCCACAATCATCACATTGTCTATAAATTTGGCACACGGTATGCTAATTGCTCAGTTACCACATGATCATTTTCCATAGATCACATGCATAATAACATTATGCTAGGACCTGTAGGAAATATAAAAAAATTACAATACATAATCTCTGTTTTCACAAATTTTAACTTAAGTGAAAGAAATTTAAAACAAACATTAATATGCAATTAAATAATACAGTTCATTAAAAATGATATGCAACAGGAATGGATATATGTACCAAATGGGTGGTAGAGTCAGTAAAGGTTACGGAGGGATTACTGTGTTCTGTGGGGATTAGAAAATCTCTACTTTGGGAGGTAGAGTCTTGAAGAAAGGTAGGATTCAAATAATGAATCTGTTTGGGGAATAAGTGTATTAAAAATTGAGGGAATGTTATAACTAAGTAATAATGTTGACAAATGAATAAGCAAGTTGTTTGCTATTTCCATAAGACTCCCTGCACTACTCATTTGTTTTATATATATACATTTATCACATATCATATATTAATGACATAATATTATTTAATTGTTGAATTGTTAATGATAATCTCAGATATTTGTCTTATTTCTTCACTAAATTTAAAATACTTGAGCTGTAGCTTGAATTTCCACTAAAAGTACCACTAATATATAGTCCAGTTTTTATGTCCTCTAGAAGGTAAAGAGTCTATAAATCAAAAGACCAGCTAAACACAGAAAAGTTACAAAAAATGAAATTATGGGAAATTCAAAGCCACCACAGATTGAGCACTAAGCAGCTTTAAAAAACTCAGTTTTATATGGATCCAATACTTTGTGAATCTGGCTAAAATTAACAAGGTTAAGACCACAAAATCAACAAGTTCCTCTGATAAATGAAAACCAAATAATTGAGGATCAGGATTTAAGAAAGCTGCCAATTTTTGAGGAACAAAGCAAAGTAAAATGCCAAAATAAAATGTATGTCACATTTTGAAAATGAATGGAAAGATATTCAGCATGCCAGCAGAATGAAAGGTTTTAACACTCAAATATTTCAGATAGAAATACAACTAAATAAAAAGATACCTGAATTATATAAAAAAAAGTTCATATGATATGAAACATGACCTAGTGAAGAGAGCCCAGATTAGGAAAAAATTAAATGAAAAATTGTGATCAAATTATCAACATCTTTTCCAAATGTAGCTACAATGAAGAGCCAGCCAAAGGATACATGGAATACAGGGAACTATAAAATGGGAGCTCATCAAATAGGAATCAAACTGAAGTTCTTGAATTTAAAAGATTCAGTTAGAAATTGTATAAGACCAGAATATAACTAGCTTAATAATATAATGAGCCTAATTTTAAGTAATTAAAAAAATAAATTGTTTATAATTTTGAAGTTTATTTTTAACAATTCCAGGGCACTACCGTTCATTCAGTAAATTGTAGCTTCTAGAGTGCCCTTTAATGGCTTGACAAAAGTTAGGCAGCTCTAACAGATGAGCATTCTTTCTTCCCTAGAATGAGGTATAAAGGTTCCATTAGAGCCTTATCTTAAGTACCTCAATTTCTGTGGAAATATTTGTTTCTCAGCATTTTATATCCAAAGATAATTTATTTTACACAAATAGTAAAAAAAAAAAAATCATATCTCCTTGATTCCAGAGCCCAGAGAAACCTAGAAGTGTCCTTCTCAAGCTCCTGCTCTTAGCCTTGTTGTTTCAAAGACAGCAACAAGGAACCAAACCATTTCATGTGACATTTAAATGACCAGAGAACAAACAGAAAACAGAGGTGATATATACCAGAGCACTCTGTATGCTATAAATACATGCATTTAGGTTATTAAATGATATGAAACATTTTAGACCACAGTTATATAAAACACCCTTCTAAGATGCTCCAAGTAATGAAGATAAAGATATTTATGAACAAAATGGGGTATACACTGGAAGAGGGATGAAAGCCATAATATTGGGCTCTTTAATGAACTAGTTATAAGTGAAATTGTGATTGTATGGGAGAAAACAGATGTCAATAACATAGAAAATGAGAAAAAGAAACGACTAAAATGATCAATCATAACTTATTTGGCTGTACCTCATACTACTCATCACAGAAACACATAGGTAAATGAAAACTATGGGTTTACAATGAATAATCCTGAGGCAGAAACAAAACAATTTTAGCCTCATATTCTAGGAATACAGTCGAATGACAAGAATAAGATTCTCCATTATTGATGAAGAACAATTTAAAAAAAGTAGTTTAGAAGTACATAGCAGTAACACAACTTTAAAAATTACGCTATATTTCCACTATGGAAAAAATAACTAAAGCAAACAGCTTCATTTTCATGACAGAAAAGGAAGTTAATCAGTGACTATAATTACAATAATTTTAGACTTTAAGAAAAAAACTACTGTAACTAAAAAGACTTTAGATTCCTATGTCATAGGACAACACAAAGATTCTTTAATTAAAAAAACAAGGGAGAAACAGATACATGATATTTTAATAGTTTGAAAATATAGAAGGCAATTATAATGACTAGGATGTTGCAAATGCCATTAATTTCATTTTTGAGTAAAAGATTAGACCCAGGGAATCACGTGCCAGTGAGCTTAACCTCCGTGGCTAAAAAGCTACTAATGCTGCTTTTATTGGAAGTTTCATGGAGACCCAGGGTCTTAAATAAGAGGACTAAAACATTCAAACAAATCTGTGGTGCTACAATATCTTTTTCTAAAGATATAATTGCTTAAAATGAGAGGCCAACAGTATCTAGCTTTCCATTTGACATAGGAGATGCTACAATTTAGTAGATAAATGATTAATAGAAAATGAACTTATTAAATAACTCATAAACTGAAAAACTAGAAACAACTTGAGCTATAACTTTAAACTCTTGGTATGTAATTTCCACTGTCAAATGACTATTGCACCTTTAGGTTACAGGAATTAAAAAAAGCCATGATGGTGGGGGGGAGGGTGTAAAAATGGATAAAAGTAGATAAGTAAATAAATAAATCTTTAAAAAAAAGTATAGGGGAGTAAGATATGGACTATAGTTAGCAGTAATACTTTGACGATGGTCTTTCATAATTTGTTAACAAATGTTTCACAATAATGCAAAGTATTTGTGGTAGGATGATGTACGGGAGCCCTGTATGATGTTATGCATGTTTGTTTTGTAAGTTCACAATGTTTACTAACACTTATTATTTATTTATGTTCATGCATGAATGATATAATTCAATAAATTGTTTTTAAAATGGAAAAAAAGCCCATGAGGATATTTAACTATAATATTTATCTTATACTTCCAAATTTTAAAATTTATTTTTCCATCAGCTTAAATTTATTCATTTATTATTCTATCAACTATTGCTGTTTTTAAATTAGGGTATATAAAACTATATATAATTCAGTTTTCCCACAAAAGCATATTATATATTTTAATTATGAAATATCTCAAACAAAAGTATTAATGGTTTTCATTTTAAGAGGTTAATTTCATGTGCATTAATGTGGTATAACTTTTTAGAACTATTTTTAGAAATAAAATTCTAATTGTATTAAAAAAACAAGTATTTTAAAATACAATTAGAATTGAATACTAAGGTGGTTAATAGTTTTATTCAGTTTTGCAAACTGATAATTCACATTGAAAGGTAGCTAACAATCTTCAAAGCAGGAAACTTGATTCTAAGAATACTCTGATTCCTATTAACCAAATAACTCATATCATATATATTTTACATCATTTTACCTCATGAATATCTGAATATGTAAGAAACAGCTGCTTGCCATTACTGAACTAAGAAATTCTGGTTGGTTAAAATTAATGATCTACTCCATCTGGTTTGAAACAAAAAGCAGTATCTCATAACTACTGTAAAGTTCAGTTAGGAAGAAATCTAATTTTCAAAACAATGCAGCAATTTTACAGGATTCGATTATCTGTATCAAATATAAAATAATTATTTCCTACTAGCTTAAAAATAATATAGTATTTATGGGTAATATTTGCATAATACACAAATATGAAAACAAATACATAGAAGGAAAAAACAAAAGATGAACCATTAATTCAGATATGATAATTACTTTGTTGCTTTTTATTTCCAACCTGCTACAGATTTTAATGAGAAATTCCTCGCCTCAATTAAACGGCTTCAAGAAAGCAATGTTAATATTGGCAACAGTGTAATGCATTAAAAGCCAGAATATGCGAAACTTTACCAATCTTTGTACCAAACTCATCCCTGGAAAAAGGCAATATGGCAGAATGAACATATATATAACATCTATGTAAAAATTAAATTTTACCTTGAAAGCACTGGTAGGGTTTAGAAAGAAAAAACTAGTGCTAGTGCTATAAAGTGTCTAAATCTTTTTAACCACCAAATAGAGTTTAATAGTTTGAAAAAAAAGCAAAACCATGACAAAATTAAACTGTTAAGATAAATACACTGGAAGACAAAACATTTGGTATAAATTTAACATAAGTTATAAATTTAACAAACATAGACTAGAGAAAAATGAATATCACATTTTCAAATAGAAGTTAGAAATCTTGAAGATGTCAGTTTAAGTTATACACATTCTAGAAAGTAAGAAACTTCTAAGAACAATTAATTTTCCTTACTACAGTCTTTTTTATAGAGATCACATCAAAGACTAACTAGGAAAAGAGTAATGATGAGTTAAGAGATTTGCTTCATTTGTATAGATGTTACATCTAAAATCATTATCAGAAGACCATTTCATTTATAAACAAAAAGAAGTGCTTACAAAGCTTGGAAATAAGGAAGGCTGGCAGATCAAAATTCCTATTCATAGTATGCAGAAAAAAATTTTTTTTTTTATATCATCTTACCTGAGTTGTAGAAAAGGTCAGGTCTTTCAAGAATATCTCCTTCATGGATGTATGGCTCAATTCTATCATCACCATATAAGTATTGCTCACTCTCATCCATCTGACGACTCTCTACCATCTCTAGCCATTGAGAATTATGCCAGCGAAACTTTTCACTCTGAATTTTCTTAGCCCATTCTTCATCATATTCCTATTGAAAACAAATAAGGAGCCTTTATTATATAAGCTTACTAAAGAACTTCCTTGGTGCTTAGATAGCAGTACCTTTCTCTCATGAAAAGAGAATTTTGCAGGACTTCTTTTGGGTCAGAGGAATATTAAAAATATCTGTTGAGAACTGTCATATAATAATGAATAAAAATTAAATATGAATATTCTTTATAAATCTCTGTTTGGGTTACCAATTACTGATGGCAATGGCAAACACTAGAAGATGTTTAAGTTTCACAGATTATTTATCTAAACATTGCCAGAATTTATGTAAGCAAGCAGGATTCAGCTTCCAAAAAATTCTTGTGGATATAATTATTTGTAGTACCAATGACAGGTGGCTAGCATTAAAATGATATGTTTTGCTATATCTTTTTGTTTGCATGACATCTTTCAGTAGGGGAAAAAAGCACTAATATTTCCCTTAACTTCTTAAGTGGTTTACTTTTGAAAACAAATAGAACTGAGTTTAATTTTGTTCCAACCACAAAATGATGTAATCTTATCTGTAATTGTTTCTTTAAATGTCCATCTCCTGCATGGAACATGAACTCCTGAAGAGCAAAACTGTGGCTCAATCATCCCTCTATCCTTAACACCTGCAGTGTATTGAACTGTGTACCCCAGTTTGGACATGTTTTTGGTCTTGGTCCACATTCTGGTGGTGTGGTCCCATTGTAAGTAAGATCTTTTGAAGATGTTACATTCAATGAAAGTGGGGCTCAACTGAATCAGGTTAGGCTTTAATCTGGATTACTGGAGTCCTCTATAAGTACAGTGAAAGTCAGAGAGAAGCCACGGGAGCAACCAGAAGCTGGAAATCAATGGAACCCAGAAGAGAAAGAAGACATAGCCACATGCATTGACACATGACAGAAAAGCCAAAGAACTAAAGATTGCAGGCCAGCCAAAAGATACTGGTTCCAGGAGGAAGCAAGCCCTCTAGCCTCTGAAACCATGAGCCAATAAATTCCCATTGTTAAGCCAATCATTGCATGGTATTTGTTTTAGCAGCTAGTAAACTAAAACAGTTTTGGGTACCAGAGACTGGGGTACTGCTCTGACAAATACCTAAAGTGTAGAAACAGCTTTGGAATTGGGTAATGGGTAGAGGCTGGAAGAATTGTGAAGTTCTTGATAGAAAAGGCCTAGATTGCTTTGAAAAGACTTGGTAGAAATGTGGATGTTAAAGGTACTTCCAATGAGGACTTAGAAGGAAATGATGTGTTATTGGAAACTGGAGGAAGGGCAATCCTTATAATAAAGTGGCAGAGAACTTGGAAAAATTGTTTTCTGACATCTGATTTGAAAGTAGAACCTGTAAGTGATGAACTTGGATATTGAGCTGAGAAGATTTCCAAGGTAAGTATCGAAGGTGCATCCTAGTATTTCTAGCTGAGTGTGAAAGATGCAGCCTGGTATCTCCTTGCAGCTTATAGTAAACTATGGGAGAAAAGAGATAAGCTGAGAATCAAACTCTTAAGCACAAAGTAACCAGCAATTGATGATTTTAGAAATTCTCAGCCTAAACAGTGTACCCTGAGACCAGGACCAGAAGCAGCTCCATCAGAGACCTCCCTGAGCTTTCAGGAAGTGAGCCCCAAGAGGACAATGCTCCAATGTGAGTGTGTAACTCAACAACCTTTTGCTAGAGTGGGTGTGGCAGAACATGGATCCAGTCTGCCATGTCAGTGAAAATCAGGATTGGAAATGCAGTTATCTAGGAAGGATCTATGGAAAGTTATGTTGTCTGACAGTTTGGACCCATTTATACTTCACAAAAAGCCAACAAAGCAAAATTTGTATAAACAGAAGCAATGTCTGAAAGGGACAGAGAAGGGACAAACTGAAGGAAGAATGAATTCAAGGGCAGATCCATGGAAACTGAAGTCTGGCCTAAAGATATCTCCTTGGGCCAAGAGAGTGGGCCTACCCGCATGAATGTGGATAGGGCAAGCCCTCCCCTATGCCTGAAGGGGGCAACCTTGCATCTCATTGTTCAGGAACAGTGCTGCCACCTAATGTTGGAGATGGTGGGGCTTGTGCCCCTGCATTGTTTGAGAGCCTGGTTACCATTTCAATGCTTGGAGAGGGTTGGGCCTAAACCCCAGTGTTAGGGGAGAGCATGGCCACTGTGCCAAGTGCCTGGAAGGGGTGGGGCTGCCACTCCAACAGGCACAGCAGGTTAAGAATCAAGCCACATATATCTCTCAGACTTTGAAATCTAAAGGAATTTGCTCTTCTGGGTTTTGGACTTGTTTGGGACCCATGATTCCTGTTTTCCTTCCAATTTCTCCCTTCTAGAATGAGAATATTTATCCTATACCTGTTCCTCCATTGTATAATGGAAGCAGATAACTTGTGTTCTAGGTTTCACAGGTCCGGCAGATAAAGGAATTTTGCCGTATGACAGACCATACCCATAACTGATTTTGATGAGATTGTACTTAGCATTGTTACTGAAATGACTTAAAGCTTTTGGGATGCTGTGGTGGAATGGACATATTTTGTATGATGGAAAGAACATGTCTTTTTGGGGTCCAGATGGTGGACTGTGGTGGATTGAATTGTGTACCCCAGTTTGGACATGTTTTTGGTCTTGGTCCATACTTTGGTGGGTGTGGACCCATTGTAAATAAGATCTCTTTGAGATGTTACCTTCAGTGAAGTTTTGGCCCAACAAAATCAGGTTGGCTTTAATCTATACTATTGGCATGGTGAAAGTCAAGAGATAGAGAAGTGATAGGGAGCAGCCAGAAGTCAGAAGTCAATGGAATCCAGAAGAGAAAGAAGAAGACATTGCCATGTGCATTGCCACACAATAGAAAAGCCAAGGAACTCCAAACATTGTTGGCTAGCTAGAAGATACCAACTCTGGGAGGAAACAAGCCCTCTAGCTTCTGAAACCATTAGTCAATAAATTCCTGTGGTTAAGCCAATTAATTGTATGGTATTTGTTTTAGCAGCTAGGAAACTAAACACCATTTATTACAGAGAAAGTCCTTGGGGAATATTTTTCAAGGACAAATAGGCAAATTACTATAAACTACAGCCAAAACTATCTCCCTACTTGTCCCATAGGTTGTGGTTACTTCTGACTACTGAGTTTACATAACAATTAATGGACTGTGGAAATAATAGCATGGATGGATGAGATGGTTTCAGAAATTTGACATCCTATCTCTAGGGTTCTTGGCTTTGAATTCCTATGTCATATCTTTAAACATTTTTGTTTTTAGTAGTCTAAAAAGGAGTTGGAGGGGTGCTGGGCAATAGCACTGTCCTCTAGTGGACACGATGATCATGAAAACCGAGAGATGGGACAAATAGATGGTTTAGTCAAATGCTAAGCAACTTTCAGCCAAAGCTGAAACACAAGTAAAAAAGTCACCAAAGAATGAATTTCTGGGACATAAAAATAAATTTAAAATTTTACAATAAACATAATTATTAAAACATTCTTATTAAAATTTTACTTATTAAATTTCAAAAGTTTCATATTATCAATTTCCATAGTAACATCAGCTGTCACATTATGGGCTTTATTTTGAACATTTGTGGAAATTTATATAGATGGTGTCTTTCAACTGAGGTTGGTGGAGGTGGAAGCTATTTTTTTGGCTATGGTACTGCTAATGGCAATTTTGCCACTAAATTATTAAGCTTTCCATTCTTTTAGATATCTATCAATATTCATATTAGTTATCAATATATTTCCTAATATAATTACTTAAAATTGTTTTTGTAAAATTAAGAGCTATCACAAACATTAATTATTGCATATTACTTTAAAAGTAAACATTATTCAACTGATAGAATTTTAATATTTAAAACACTAAAGGAGATTTTTTACTCCAAAGAACATCTGCAGGGCTAACCTATATTTGAAATTGATTATTCAGGTTAAACAAATCCAAATGATATTATTGATGTGGCTACAGTGATTAGATATGACAGTAATTTATACAATCATCCAATCATTGATCCCACACAAATTGTTCCGATAAAATGAGATAATACATGTAAAGCATTTAGAAAACCTATATTGAGAACATTAAATAAATATTAGTCATTATTGTTCATTAATTCAAATAACAATTCTGAGGTAGATAATATAATGATTGCTATTAAACAAATGAGAACATGAGGCCCAGAACACTGGAATAACTTGATCAAGGGTACATGGCTGGTTGTGGCTATCACAGAACTGCAAACCCTGGGCCAGCAACATGGAAGAGGCAGTGAGAGGATAAATGAACATTTGTCAGGGTTGTTAATTGATTCTTTTTTTTTTTTTTTTTTAAGGAGGTACTGGGGATTGAGCCCAGGACCTCATACATGCAAAGCAGGCACTCAATCACTTGCGCTACATCTGCTCTCCCAATTGGTTCTTCATTGAATGAGAATATAATAAATGACCTCCAAGATAAACTATCAGCACTAATATTCTGTGAATAGGCTGAACTGCTGATCAAGCAGTAGTAAGGGAAGTAGCGTCTAGTCTGGTAAGTATATATATAACATATTCTACTCTCAATCATGGTCTCTCTAACCTGGGCACACTTTGGGAGGGTGCTGGGGAAAGAGGGAGTTGGAAAAAATAAATAAGCACAGAGATACTGTTATCAGCAGTTTTGTCTGCCACAAACTTGGTGGTTCACTTTGGCTTTCCAAAATTAAATAAAATACTAAGTAGAGCTCAATTATATAATAAAGGCACTGTGATTAGTTTCAAAGTAATTTAACCTGAATGCTAAAAATAACTCAGAACTTCTTTAAAGTCAACTAACTTCACAAGTTTAATTTTATGTAAACTTATATGTGGCATACTGAAGGTGTGCCTTTAAAGTTAGCTGTTATTAGGAGTGGCCAGATAATTTAAAAAGAATTGATCACATACACTTATATTAAAGGGAAAGGATGGACTTGTTACATATTGAAATAAAAAATGTAATTCATTAAAAAAAAAAAGCAAAATGGTATTTCGACCAATAAATTCTCCATACCATTGGCTTTTTTTTTTTTCTAAAAGAAAAATTAGTCACAGGTCACCAAAATTCCCAGGAGAATATGCCTTAGAATACCAGAATTCCTATTAAATCTACATTAAATACTGAACTAATTTGAGTGCCATTGTTTCTTTTAAGAATAGTAGCTTAAATAACCTAAGTGTCTGTCAACCTATGAATGGATTAAAAAAAATGTGGTATATACATATGACAGCATACTATTCAGCTATAAGAAGAAATCAGTTAAATCAATTGGGGAAACATACTGACAGCATGCAGGAACCTTGAAGTCATTATGTTGAGTGAAGTAAGCCAGACACAAAAGGATCAATATTGTATGGTCTCAGAGATATGAACTAAATATGAGCAGACTTACAGAATTGGACTATGGAGTGTAGGTTGGTGGGAGACGGAATGTGGGTTGAGAAGGGGAACAGATGCTGGATATATGTAGAATGTTTAATAAGGTCAATTTTAAATATGTGGCAATGGATGGAGCTGATGGTAGCACATCACAATGAGTATAACAAACATTGTTAATTTATGGATGTGATTATGGCTGAAATGAGTAGTCTTGGGAGGATAATGTTAGTTGGAGGACAGCTGGAGGATAATATAAGGAATGTATAGCAGTAATCTTGGCAGTAGATGAAGATTGTGGTTAATAATATAAATACAGGAATGTTCTACTACAAGGTTTAAGAATATGGTGATAGATGGGAAATATAACTGATGGCAATTTATAGAGTAAAGTTAACAATACTGAAATATTTTTGTAGCAAAAGCAAAGAAGGTACTGTATTAATGCTAAAGGTCAAAAAAGTATACGGGGTTTGGTTTTGTGAGATATGAATGAATATGATTAGCATTTTTTCCTCTTCTTCATTTTCTTCATTAACAAGGATTATGTCATCTAATTAATCTGTGTTCACCTGTGTATCTTTCTGAATACTGGAGGAACAAATGAGCTTGTTTTGGGGATTACATGAGATAAAAGTGCCTCGACAGAACTTTTTTTGAGTAATGTTTCCATAACTTGTTGAGCTGCCTTTTGTCTGTTATTTTATTTTTTAAATTTTAAACAAAGGTTGAAAAAAAAAAAAAGAATAGTAGCTTGTTTCACTTGGCGAGAAGCATAAAAATAACTTTTCATTTGATAGAGAATTTGGAAATCTCATCAATTATCTAAATGATGAGGTAGTTAAGGGAGATGATAGAAAAACAAATGATCGGACTGTTTTATTTTAAATTTTAAGCATAGGGATTTCTAGTGGAAGTACAGGAATTAAAACTCAGTCAAGTGCTCAAAGCATGCAATATGTATGGTTTGGTTTGCTATTCCACTAAGAGTAAAACTTGACTCGTACTAATCCCTGTGAAATGTTACAGAGGTAGTAAAATAAAAAAAGTAAATCCTTGAACCACATATGCATAAAATGTATTTAGCCTAGTAAGGAAAGTTCTGTACCAAGAAAAAATTCCTGCTTACTCCAGGAGTTATAATTTTACATTCACTAGAAGATTACGCTCTCTAAATTATCCTAATTTAACATTAACAAAAATATATAATAAATGCAGAAATGTGTACAAAGAAACTATTATCTTCACAAACAACAGCTCTTCAAACTTCAGCCTTCTTATTCTATGAGCTTGCAGTAATGCTTAATCTAATCATAACAAGCCTGAGTTGCTTTAAAAGACTATTTACTCCATTTTACAGAACTCCAACGCACAAAAATATCCATGAGCATCCAAGGTTAACTTCTGACAGTTCAACTTCAGACTTGTCAGTGTCTTGGGAAAACTGATTTTTCTAAGGCAGTAAATTAGCATAAAACCTAGCACTAAATGTAATAAGCCCCCCCCTTACCCTAATCTGAATCCCTTAATTTTTTTTTCACCTTCCCTCCTTTATCAGTTCATGACTGAATTTAACCCATAGAACCAGTTTATCTCTTAACATCAGATGTCAAAAAAGTATGGTAGCAATGATACAGGTTGTCCTGTCATTTTTCTTTTAAAAACAATTTTATTCTGACTTTTAAGGATTTTTGGACTATAAACAACAGTCTTAATTTCTATGACTAACATAACGATTAACATGTGTACTACTGTTTACAGGATCACAATGAACAAACTATGGTTTCCTCAGTTCTTTAAAAAAATGAACAAACTGCTTCTTCGGGAAAAATGAGACAGTATAAATTATTCTAAACCAAACTGTAACCATTTAGGATGAAAAAAGTTATGTTTTGCAAAAGATCCAACAAAGATTATAGAATCCTACTACAATGAATCCACTTCAGTGACAAGCAGCGTTTTCACAAGAGGTGGCCTTGAGATTTAAGAAGTATGTGTGGCTTTCTGTTACAGATTAAAGTGAGAAGATGGCAAAAAACCTTGACCAACCAGTAGCAACAAGACCTTTAAGAATCTTCTTTTTAAAGTCTCAAACAGTTGTAACATGACTTTTTGAAAAGAATATTTGGAGATTTATCGTTAGAAAAGTATTATGTTCAATTCTAAAATTTGAAAATTACAGAAAAAAAATATCCATGATACCTTTACCTAGATGGAACCACAATAAATACTGATATATAACCTTCTAGTTTTTCATGGTTTTCTTAATTCCAACTTTAGTGTCTAACTTTGGAAAATATTTTAAAACGTGTAAGTTTTAAATTTAGAGGCTAAGTATGAAACATTATTAAGATATTATACTTGTGTCATGAATGTTTGCTCTGGTTTTTAATAATGCAGTCTCAGGTACTCCAATGGTCACCAATTAGAGGAGCTTGGAATGAAACTTTATCAAGAACATAATATCCATTTAAATATTTTCATTTTCTTTGTCCTTTGTAGCAAACATTACTTTGAATTAAATGAGATACTGTCTTGCTAAATGATGCTGGCTCTTAATCTTTATGTTTCTGAAAGTGTTTACCAGGTTTCTTGAAAATCAAATATTTTAGCTTATGGCTATTGAGATTCTATTTAGCAAGTATGGTAAAATAACAGACTAGGACAGTGGTCCTAAGAATAAATAAAGATATTTTCGCAAGTTAGAACATGTTAACAACCTTACATTTTCCCTTTCTCCCTCCTCTCTTCCTCCTCCCACCTTGTGCGCATGTAGACACACACAAACACAAACACATACACATACCTATTTTCCTTTTTATTTCCCTTCCATTTTGGGGAAACTGGTAAAAGCTTTATCATATTCCAAATGGAACAGCATTCTGGAATCACTAGCCTCAGCTATTTTAGGTACATATTCTGGGATTCCTCAATGAATATAGTTTAATAGCTGTGGCAAAGTCATAGTTTCTTTGTGTCAAAGTCTGGATTTATACTTATTAATAATATGCTATGGTTCAATACAATAGGAGTTAGGAGCCTTGGGTTCTGGCTCTAGCTCTACCACTAATTGAAGTATGTCACCTTCTAAAGGTATTTTAATCTCTCTTGGTCTCTATTCTATATTTGTAAAATGGAAAATCTATGATTTACTTAAGCTCTAAAAGTCTTGGGCCGGCTCGATAGCCCAGTGGATAGGGTGCCGGCATACCACATGAGAGGCCCCGGGTTCGGTTCCCGGGGACCTCTCCTAGCGGGCAGACCGCCTTGAGAATGGCAAGCCGCCATGGGCGGGCCAGAGCCGCCGTGGGCAGGGCAAGAAGCTGCCACGGACATGGCAAGAGCTGCCACGGGCAGGGCAGGTCGCCCGCGGATGGAGCGCAGCCAGCCACCCGCGAACTGAAAGCCGGCCGTGAACGGACGCAGAGACCGCCCACAAGCGGGGAAAGCCGCG